>CM068375.1:19598667-19731167 GCA_034769895.1 Magicicada septendecula | reverse complement strand
TCTCCTAGCTTGCCCATGACATAATCTGTATCTATGTAGTATACTTCATTATAGTCATCCACCCTTCTTTAATTTCCATGTTTGTAATTATCTCTTTTGTTGATATTCTCCCACATATTCTGCCGTGAAACCTATGTTACCAGTTGCTGGTACAGATACCTATAATTAATTACCGAGAATTTTACACTTTAGATTATGATACTTCGTATTGCTGTCTCGAATATATCCGTTAGAGAGAGGGAGAGAGAAAGAGGGAGGGAGGGAGGGAGGGAGGGAGGGAGAGAAGAGAGAGAGAGAGAGAGATGGGGAGAAGGGAGAGTTGTGGAGCTCTACGACTGCAAAATACGAACTATACCATCGTGCTTGAAGTCCAAAAATAGTAAATCTTCTATATTCCTCCTCCAATCTTCCACATTTTGTTGTATATGAATACTGATTCACTTAACTAACAAGCTGAGTCAAAGTTAAACGCACACACACACACACACACACACACACACACACACACACACACACACACTCTCTCTCTCTCTCTCTCTCTCTCTCTCTCTCTCTCTCTCTCTCTCTCTCTCTCTCTCTCTCTCTCTCTCACCATAAATTTATATACGGTTCCTTATACATGAGTTTATTTTAAATTATGTCAACGCGTATATGTATACTGATACCTACTTGTTGTGTAGCCACATTCTCAAACGACAAAATACTGCCTTCATGTTTACGTCGAAGTTCAAACAGAATATTAACGCAACAGCGTACTTTGCGACGCTAACAGCGTAGGCCGTACAGTAAAAATATCTTTACGCGAATAAATAATTCTATTGTTGACGTATGGCGCAGCACCGGCGTTATTGCCGTCCTCCAGCAGAGTCTCCTGTTTAATAATACATAAGGGTTAATGCGTGCGCACTAGCGATCGGGTCTCTTTCTCAGGCCGGCCGTAAAACTGAGGCCGTAATGTTCACACTGTATTAGCCCACATTACGGTACCGTGTGACGTCCGCTTTGTGCTTGTTTCGAAAGTTTTAGACTTTACGATGAGAACAACTGCACATGTCTGAACAACTGAACAACCGACACCTTACCCAACGACGCACTTGTGTTCTTCTCTGACGAGGCACATTTCCACCTTAGTGGCTGTGTTAACAAACAGAATATGCGGTACTGGAGCGAAACAAATCCCAGGGAACTTCATGAGAGGCCCCTTCATTCGGATCGTGTCACGGTATGGTGTGCAATTTCAAGAGTAAGGATCATTGGCCCTTACTTTTTTCAAGAAAACGGTGGTGCTGTTTCCGTGAATTCAGACCGTTATTTGACAATGATCCAAGAGTTTTTTTTGCCTGCTCTCGAAGCAATGGAACTGGATAATGTGTGGTTTCAGAAAGATGGGGCCACAGCCCACACAGCCAGGGTTTCAATGGATTGTTTGAGAGAAGCCTTCCCCGGGTGGCTGATCTCCCTGAGAGGGGACGTAAACTGGCCTGCACGTTCGCCTGATTTACCCTCCTGTGATTATTTCCTGTGGGGTTATCTCAAATCCCTGGTTTATAACGATCGTCCACACACCCTGGAACACCTACAGAACAACATCCGAGCCGAAATTGCCAATATACCGATCCACATGCTTGAAAGAGTGGACCAAAACTTCCGAATTCGACTGAATCAGTGTATTGACAATGGAGGGCGACAATTACAAGATATTCTTTTTAAAACAGTGTAAAATCAAATCTCTCATGTTGTGTGACAGGTGAAAAATAAGAATAAAGAGTTTTGAAACGTGTACAGTTTTTTATTTCATTTTCAAAAAAGGAAGTTCCCACGCCCCACCCTGTAGTTTCGTAACAACAGTTGGTACGATTGTCTCGGTACTTCAACATTTTTACTCTTCATCTATCACGTTGGCTATATATCCGAAACTGTTAATATATTTTTTCTGTCACCTAGGTTCTTTGCCCTAATAAGGTTTGAAGGTACTGGTATACTTTAGTAACTATTCAATATAATATTTAGTAGTCTATAAAATATATGGATACTGAACAGCGACTGAAAACCTCGGGCTGGCCGTCTTGAAGGAAAAAGGAAATTTATGATATCTAATTCATTTTCTCAAGAACAGGGATATGTATGTTACACGTACGCGCGCGCGCGCGCGCGCACACACACACACACACACACAGATAGATGTAGTACATGAGTTTTCTAAACAATTCTCTCTGCCGCAGAATCAATTATTATTAATCACGCATGTCATTGACGTTAATTGTCTATCTATTTATTCCACTTTAGGATGTTCCCAGTGAGTTTAACTAACGTTGATTTACCATTCCATACTGAATGATTTAGAAAGAACTCTCGATTAGAAAGGCTAGTTACGGCTTACCCGTGATACCAAAACGGTTTGTACACTGTGCCCAACGACCAGTCTGTTCATATAAATCAGCTAATATTAAAGGTCTTATATCCAAAGGTGTAATTATTGCACTAAATGTTAATACACGTTTCCAAAGATGTTTGTACCCAATACAGGAAGTATGAGCTTGTTTCTGTCTTGTTAAGAAGGTTCGTGATCAGACAGATTCGTCCTAGGTTGTGGAAGTGAAGAAGACAAAGAGTGCTAAGTGAAATGAACAGATAACCAGATGATCTAGGAAATTATTCTATAATGTAGAAGAATATCCTCGGTAGCTGATAGAATATATGAGTTTTCAATTGAAGGTTACGTCTTAAATAGAGGGAATGTGGTTTTGTGGATAAGTCTGAAAGTAGATAAATCTTACAACACTACGTTGTGTTGTGTACATGCAAAACAATGGTGGCTTTAGAATTGCAGCAAAATTGGGTCACTTTTACGCCGAAATGTAAAACAGAATAAGATAATTCGATTGTTGTTATAACGGTTTGATTATATTCACGGTGTATTGAGCTGTGGATGCATTCTGTTTTAATCTACTGGAAACAATTTCCACGTTTTCCAACCGTAAATAACCATGGTCCACGGCCGATGTTTTAACTAGATTTTTGAGCTCGTAACGGTGATTGTTTTAAAAAACATCGTAGATCTTATTTGTTGAAAATAAATTTAATTTGTAGTATTCTGTCTTTAGAATTCCTATAGGTTTTCTAGCTTTGCGTTGTATACCTTCCAGTCATAATTAAACTATCAAATTTTCAACACTAAGACTCAGTTAATGATCCCAAATATATGCAAACACAATTGCCGTCTTTATCACTGTGGTAGAATAAGATAACAATAGTACCAAAATGTTTAAACAGATACAGAACAATTAAGGCAATTGTTGAATCAGCGGTTTGGTTATATTGGCTTTGTTTTGGACACTGGTTAGATACGTATTACCACTCAACACTGTCCTCCACAGTAGACACATGTCGTTCACAAACACATTTTGTATACGTTGTTACGTTACAAAAATATTTTATGTTACGCCTCACGTTGTAAGCCAAATATGTTACACTTCAGTTATTTTCTAACTAAAAAAATGTGAATTAAAAAATTAACAAATTAAAAAATGTGAATTAAAAAATTTGAACTCTTTTATTCTGTCTTGTCTTAATTTCAATAACTTTAATTATTCCTTTCTCTTTAACATATATTGAGATTCACTAACATACGATGCCCTTCTCTTCAGTTAGCAGCTCCTTTAGGTTCGATAACATGAAAACTCTTTCTCAGGGTTAATAAAAAATTAATTAAAGTCTATGTACAGTTAAAGTCATACATATGAATTAAAATATAATAATTATAAATCTGTTTTAGTAAAGTGATGTTGTATATGTGTGTTGAGTTTGGGGATCTTTGAATCATACAAAAGAAACAACCTTAATAGGAACAACTATTAAAAAAAAATTACAATGAACAAATAAAATTAATAATCGTAATGTTAATAGTGTTTTTGTTATTTCATTTCACTGTTCTTGTGCTTTGAATTTAATAATGTTTGATTAAAAGTATATTTTAACATGATGGAACAATCTCACCAAATTAGTACGGTAGTTTAGTCTACATATCATTTCTTTATATTTATCTTCTGGCCTTCAGTTTTCCGTGTATTATATTAAACCAATATGCTTCTCATTATTTTTTAATTCTTCCTTCATTAATTCATTGTGTAACATTAATTTTTTTGTGTAGAAAATGTCCAGCTTCAAATTACTGTGTTCTGACCTATTTCAAATATATCTCAACAATACACTTTCTTTTAAAAAACTCCGATTCAATTAGTAATGCTCTTGGCTATGACATGTTTATGGGTCACAGGTTTGTTTTTATATTTTTTAATTACCATGATTCAGTTGAATCTTGTTTTTTATTAGTTACTGCTGTATATAATTAGTTTCTAGTGCACTATTCCACTCTTTTAATTATTGTACATTTTGTTTGATCTTACTATATTACCTATATAGTTGTTTTATATAAATTATATGTTTTATTCACTGCTTATTTATAACCAGGTCTATTTCCTATTCACTTTCACTATACACTGTTTATTAACGTCAATCACCGTTATTTTCACTTTCTTACGTTATTAAACTACCTAATGTTTGTGATTATTGTTTAATATTATGTTAGTTGTAATATTTAAATCACTTTCAGTTCGTAGTGCGATTACACAAAACAACTACTTGAGGTTCGCAGACCTCCCTATAGTTTAATAGGTTTATGCAATAACAAATTTTTTTTTTACTTACTTCCTAATTTGTTAATATGTATACAATATATTTTTATTTATTACAACTATTTACATATTTATTATCATTCGATCTACCCTCTTGGGTGTAACAGTCATCGTCATGTCATTGTCTTGTCATTGTCTTTAAACTATTTAATGAATAAGTTTTCATTTCCAATTTCCATTGTATTTGTTTATTATGATAATTCCCTTACGTTTTTTATTATCTCTTACTCCTTGACATTATTAATTATCTTTAAATATTTACATTTTATGTTCATTTCTTTATTTGTTAAATTGATTTTATACTCCTTTGTATTTCATTTATAAGAAAGATTGCGTTTAGGCATAATTTACAACGAATTTTGATGATTACATTACATTTACTCTAGGGCATAATCTTGTTATGTTACAACGTTCACACAAAGTAATCTTACGTAAGGATAATAACAACATCTGACCTTGTGTTATCAAAACTGTAACTAGACTATTGCTAGACAAAACTACTGAACAAAACTACCAGACTGAAACGATAGATCAGGGGTAGCAGACATATAGAATAGGATGATTTAAGTTGTGAGGACGACAAAGATATAGTCAGTAAAATTGAATGACATCACAAAGTGTGTAGCGCTTTAAGACGAACTATACAATATTTTTACAATATAATGGTAGTTCTGTTTTACTGTGTAGATATAAATCATATGCCCTATGTTATAGGCAAATGGAGTCGTCAGAGATTAAATGCTGTAAAGGTAGAAAGTAGTAAACTCTTGTAAGGGTAGAACTCACAAATATAATTAATAGAACAATTTCAAGTATAGAAACAGCAAGACAGTACAAGGACGGATGGAAGAACCGTTGGAAGTACAGGTTTTTGGAAGAATAAAACAGAAAGCTGATGTATATACTGTACTGCAAGGTAACAGGTTACAGCACAGACCAGACTTGCAGAAAAGAATGCACAATTAGTGAAAATACATACATTTATTGTCCTTTTCTTTTACACACAATTATATTAAAATGTTCTTTCGTTTTTTTAAACAATTATTGAATTTTCAATGTTCAAAATCTTCTTTGTAACTATACTTTAAATAAATGTTCTCTTTATTTAAGTAGTGCTGTAAATTTTAACTGTTCAAAGTCTTCTTTAAACAAAATTATATTTAAAATAAAATGTTCTTTTTACTTTACACAATGAAATAAAATTTTATAGGTTCGAAAGTTCATTTTTTTTTTTAATTTAAAGCTTTATACTTGGATAACAAATTTATTTAAATTTGGCTTCCCTGTTCTGTTGTCTTCATTGTCCTCGCGGTTGACGATCTCGATCCGGCCTCCAGCGATCCGTCGTCCTGGTTCCACGTTCCAGCAACCGCCTCCAGGAACTGCCTTGCTCTAGGTGTCCGTTTCCAGCCGCCACGAAAACAAAAACGAAGCTCAGGAACCGTAGCCGACTAATTCGTACTCCGTATTTGTTCCCTGCGGACACTCGCTACTATCACGACTCCACGGGCCCCAAGGACTGCCTGGTATTTGATGTTGACTGGACGATGACCACCGCGACTGCTTTTGCTGAGTGCTGTAGACTCGCTCTAAGAGTTCTAAGCGTTCTAAGAGAGCTAGATGAAGACTGGCTACTGCTTATATAATCTTGCACAATGCATGCAGCAGCGCTGTCGAATGACATCACCGCCGATATGCGCGTAGGCGTATTTTCTATATATTCTATGATATTCTGGACTGGCCACGTGTTCACTGACTTCCTTATTCTTGAATTTTCTAGAACAATGCTTTATTATATATGAATAAACTTCTATAACCTTCTATATGCTACCCACACTACACAACACTTCACTCACATATTAAATTATATGTTCATAGTTTTTACATTTTCTTATTACTAATTTATCCTATTAATTTTAATTTTTAATAATATTATTTTACTTCCAAACATTCTTCTATCGTCCTGGACACCCATAACAGCTGATAATAAATGTGCTCCACATTTACATATAGTGGGACAGCCTGTCACGTTGCAATACGTATGTGTGAAGAGGAAGATTTGGAAGATCGAGGATAAAAAAGTGAAGCTACAACAGGGAAACAAGCCTAATCCTGAAAAGTTAGAAAAATAAGGTGTTTAACGTGTTGTCAGAAATTTACAGCTATTGTTTTACCTCTGACATTTGTGCTGTGCTCTTTACGAAACAATGACTTTATTGCTTAAGAGTGACCGTTTTTTATAGCCAACAACAGACATTTTCACCATCAGATTTCAGATTTGGATAAATTGTGACAGTCCAGCGGTATAGCTCTTGGCTGATCCTAGGATACCTGTGTTAAAACAACGGAGAACACCATGAAATTAATTATCAGGACGATGTCTACTGAAGAAACGAGAATGTTGAATGAAACGCAGCTATTAGTGTTTTCGGCACATTATCATCCTTATATGACGTATGATCCCATCATTGAATGGGATTCTATGAAGAACAGAAATTAGAAAAGAAAGGAAGAAAAAATATACAACAGTATGATTAAATTCACGTTGATGAAACATGGAGAATAAAAGAACAGATAAAAAGAAAGTTGGATGCTACAGAAACGTATGCTTTGAGACGAGCTGCTAGAACTTTAAGGCTAGTGCGAATACGAAATGAAACGATTAAAGAAGAAATCATCGACTGCATTGAAGAAAAACAACTAATCTGGTACGGACACGTACAAAGAATGAGATAAGACCGACTACCAAAGAACACAATGAGATGGGTAACTAGAGAGCACAGAAAGAAAGAAGGACCCAAGAAAACATGGATTGGGAGCAGGAGAAGATCAATGAGCGATACAGGACTCAAAGATGAAAACTGCAACGACAGACAACATTGGAGGCTGGGCATCGGACAACGTCGTAGGATGTTTTGAGCCCGAATTAAAAAAAAAGTTTACGTTTGCAGCTTGTGCTGCCTTTACTAATTCATGTTGATGGTAGGTTAAGAAGTGAAGGTATATATTTAATTTCCAGATAAGGAAACACAGGATATTAGTATTTGATGGCGTTGCGGTGAGAGCGTTTTCTTCCAATGGAATATCATGATGGTTTGCAGCCCGACAAGAGTTATACGCAGCCTTATCGGACAGCTAGTGTCATAAGATTGGGAACTTGAGGGCGGATTTGGACGTGGTACCCTCCTCCAGTTCTGTACCAATGTAGCCTACACTGTCTGTAAACACTGACAGCAGTACACTTTAATTTATGAGACTATACTACGCTTTGGTGAAGAGTATAGACTAGAACGATAATGTGTTTTCCTACTGACTGGAGAAAATAGATAATTGCTCTGTGGAAGACCTGAGTGATTAGTGGAAGACTTGTGATCATTTGTTTTATTGGTTAATGACTACTTTAAAAAAGTTGCCAACTCTTTTTTATAGTCTGTACTATATATATATATATATATATCCGTGAGGAGTAGAGATTAATCAGCACAATAATGCAGAAGCTCGTTGAAATCGAGAAAAGCTTTTATTGAGGTCGCCCACTAAAACAGATTCAATTAAATTTTTTATTTTTGTTTTTTTAGGGGTGGTACGGCGTGGTTCAATGATTTTCTTTCTTCAGCCAGACTGTGGTAACCATTCTTCGGTTGCTGTCTCAATGACGGTAAACTCCGGTTCTGTGAGTGATGTATTTCCGATTGGCGAAAAACTATGTGATAGTTCATGTTGTCACTGATAGGATTTTTCCGGGTCCTGTAGAAGATGTTCTGCGGCAACTCCGAAACATCAGACCAAATGTGGCAGTACAGTACTCGTTGTTGTCGTCATCGTTTGCAATCTTCTTCTTCTTCTTCTTCTTCTTCTTCTTCTTCTTCTTCTTCTTCTTCTTCTTCTTCTTCTTCTTCTTCTTCTTCTTCTTCTTCTTCTTCTTCTTCCTCTTCCTCTTCTTCTTCGTCTTCCTCTTCCTCTTCCTCTTCCTCTTCCTCTTCCTCTTCCTCTTCCTCTTCCTCTTCTTCTTCCTCTTCAGCGTGTACCCTCCAAATAGCAGTAAGGTTCAGAGTCATTAAGTATCCAACCCGAACAACGCAATAGGCACGGCTGTCACACTATAGAAACTTTATTATGTGTATTTCTTTCTCCTTTGCTTTTCTTCGTAATAGCGGGGCCTTTGAGCCCGTGGCTTGGTTGCTGATTCCGGGCCTATCATAAAGACAATTTTTTATTCCGGTTATGATTACAAAAAAACGCGATTACTCGCGAGATAGTGTTAGAATTTGGACTTTATGTCGTGGTACTGCCTCTGTTGCCTATTCGAACGGCACGTGGCGCCTGTCTCAACACAGAAGGCAGACGTTTTGAGGTATAGAGCTGCCGTGCTGGCATTAGAGGTATTCCAGAGGCGTTCTGAAGGCGTACTAAAGGCTTCCATCCAACAAAACGGTAAGGTAACATTGAAACTGTTGTAAAACTATGGATATAGATCTTCGCCTTCAGACCCGACTAGTGGACAGAATTTAGGGGTAGAATAAAGTATTAAAACTGTAGTTAAAAGTTGTAGTACATATGAAATTAAAAATTTAATATTATGTCGGAAGTTGTAATAAAAAGAAATATTGTTTCCATCCTCTCTCTCAAATTATTTTCAGTAATTGATTTTGTAACTCAAAAGTCATTGGGGTGTGAATCCAGAAATACTCGCCATCAAAACGCAGTCTCTACTGTAAACATTCGCAAACCATTTGCTGAACTCTACTGAACAAACTGCATCGTTCCGTGTTGACTTCGCTGTACATAAACGCAAACCAAACAGTTGCGAGTCTTGCTCGACGCTGTGTGTAAAACCTGACCCACATACGGAACTGATTGTGTCCTGTGCCATCTGTAGGCCTATGTCCACTTACCGTGACTGCGTTCCTATCAGGTATATTACGTTATCATTAGTCTCGTTCGAACAATGTTTATACTGAACATTTATTATTTTATAGCACTTAATTTTTTTCTTATGTTAAATTCAATAGTTTTCTTATATAACATATGTGTAACGGTTACAAAGTCGCCTTATCAATCCGCCTTTTTATTTTTGCTTCCATAAAACGCTTCTGTTCTTTATTAAAACTTTAATGTCTCTGCAGTAATTAATAAATCATATTAAGGTCGTTAGAAAGATTCCGAGGAAGGAAAACTATTTGGAGTGTACAATGAAAAGTAAGTAAGCATCGTCTGGTGAATTCGAACAAGTTTAATAATAATACAATAATTAAATATGCAGACGTTGTGAAATGCTAGAAATCTCATTGACAAAGGTGGCTACGGCATATCTAGCGAATAAAACACAACTGATATGCAAAGAAGATAACAGAAGCAACTTAGTAAAAGCACTATGAAGAGACGAGTCGAGGATGTGGTTGAGGATTTGATAAACACGGATATAGAAACTAGAAGCAAACCGGGATTGATAGGACAGAGTGGCGAGCGTCTGTTAACAAGGTTAATCACACATAGGAATTCTGTGCCCAAAATAAGAAAAAACCGCTACAAGACAGATATAAACTACTAAATAAGTAAAGCACAAGTTTTATGTTATTAGAAAGTAAGGAAGACGTTTATAACCTTAGAAAGACGGTATATATAGAAAGCAGCGGAATTAAATGTCTAGAAGAATAATGTAGTGGAAGTTCAAATTTGGAGTCCGTAAAAATAGATCGTAAAACCAGTAACGCGTCTTGTTAAGGGAGTGTATTAGTGGAAGTTGCGAGTATTAATTATTTGTCTCATAAGCTATTATAATTTTTGTGTCATTAATTATGTTTTGCGTAGTAACTGTTATTGTTTTTGAAGTTATACTTCTTTAAACGCGTTGAGGGTGAAATGTTTTGTATGTAACGAAATGCGCGCGCACCATGCAACGGAAACGGAAAGTTAACAGGATATAGTTAGCCGTTGACAACGTGCCTCAGGCCAAAAATCCAAAACATTTCGGTCGCGGCCCCGATGGACCTGCTGGTGCTGATCGTGAATGGATATATAATTAAATAACTTTATATACATTGTGCTGTGAAATATTTTTCGGCGACAAAAATTGTGTAACCAAATTTTAATAAGTGTTTCAAAATATTTGAGGTTAATTTTTCGTAAATGTTAATTTCAAAAGTCGTTTTTATATTAAATCAATAAAAGTTTCGATAAGTATTCTATCATTATGTTTGCTTTAATCCAATAATCTAATATCTATTTCTATATTTTAAATTATAGCTCACACTTAATTATTCAGAAGTCTATCGAAAGTAAATCCATTACTGTAAGACACTATTCGCAAGTATTTTGAGCTATTTGATATAAATATTAATTTTTCTCTACTAAAATATTATAATATTGAATTTAAAATAATTCAATTGAATTAAATTTTTATCTTTTAGTGTATAATAGTCATATTATAAACACACAAATACACGTTTACATGCTATAAAAAAATAGTGGCAAATAAACCTCAGGAGTGTAGATTTGAAGCAACTTTTCTGCTTTGCCGATCTACAACTATATTATCACCTATGCGAAAAGATGAGCCTGAATTAAAAAAGTATGCAAATTATTATAAAGATATTAGGGTTAATCTCGAAAATAATGATTACTCTGATTTTGATTCTTTTTATCAAAATAACAATATTTCCTCAGACGAAGATTATTGCAATATACTTCGAGCTGGAATTAAGAGGCCAAGAGTTTTTCTCAAACGTCAACCATATGAAAAATGGCATAATAATAACGATAAACAAAAAGAACTTTTGCTACATGTCACCTCCAATCTATTAACTCCAAACCGCAATCCGTTCCAAATATTTTTCACGGGTCCAGCTGGATGCGGTATCTATAACCGATAATTCGTATTTACCATCTCCCTTCACTCCTCTTATCGTTCTACTCGTATGAATTTTTAGCATGCATGTTAACCCTTAGATTTTCAATCACGCCAAAGAAGTACAAAGAAGTATAACTTCTAACGCGCGTACATAAGTACACGCACCCATAATTTTTTTTAATAAAAGTAATTAAATTTTGAGTAATGCTTTCTCCAGCGTTCAATAAATTATTACACTGTTTAAGCTCACGATCTATGCAACTGTCCACTATCAGTAAGAACATTTGTAAATGGTATGTGTAATATTGGAAATAAGAATTAAACAAGAGATGACTTAAACACATAAGGTGAAAAAATAATTTTACTAAGGAAAAGAGATTCAAAAGTTGTTACGGCAGTCATATATTTTAATATTTTATTGTTTAAAAAGTCTACTAACCTGGAGAGCATCCATTAAGTCTGTTTTGTAAGAAAGTAGTTTTACTGGAGTACATAACGAAGTGTAATTTGCAACCAATAGCAGTAAAGTTTGTACAAAGTTGGAAACAACTGTCCATGTGGCTGTGTCCTTTCTGTAATTACCAGCCGGCCTCTCGCCTGAGGCCGGCCTGCGATACTTTGTTAGTTAGTAATGTGCTCAACAACTTCGCCATTATCCCGACACTCAGTGTAAATCTAGTCACTCCTTATTGTAGCATTGCTTTGTGTGTTGTGTTTGTTGTAGCTTTCCAATTACTGATCCCTTCAAATATGATTTGATTACTCCAAGGCCTGTGATAATACAGTGACCAAAATGATGTAAATTTGCGGCTAAATTGAAACCAAAAGTATTAACAAAGTTACATTACACTGTGACTTTATTAAGCTGTTACTGTTTAAAAGAAAATAAGAAACAAGAGAATTTATTGGCCTCTTTAAGTTTCCACTAGGAGTAAACAAACTAATATAGATTTAATATTAAATTATTGATTCCGTTTTGGTTAGAAAAATCAGTTGCAAAACTCAGGCAATGGAGTTTAAAGTGCACATAGTAGCACAACAAATAATGTCAAAAAAATTTAAGTGCGATGTGCAGTGAAATTACAATCATCTCCGAAATCACATTAACAAAAAGTACTGTATGGCCTATCAGCCACTCTGTAGGTAATAACACAATATAATTCGCTTTTTAAAAATTTACCAAGTTGGTGACTAGTATAATATATTATTTGTTATTATAATCTGTATTATGTATCTGCATAACAGACAAGATTAAATGTGACATAAGTATGAATTTTTTTCAATTATTGAAAAGAGCTTTATCTCTTTGGCATAGAGATATTCTGAACCTCGCTGTTTTGCTTCGTCTCGTACTTGTATGGCAATCGGCACATGCGCAGAATGAAGTATTCAGCACCAAAAAGTGACTTTGTACTCGTGTACTCGTTGTAATTGTTTATTCGTTAGTTGTGTAGGGGAGTCCCGCGACTCGGAACCGCGAGGCCGCGAGTAATCGGAATGGGTATTTCGATTTTTCAGTTATCGTTGAATCGGAACATGCATTTCAACTTTTCAGTCACTGTTATATCCGTTCCACAAAAATAATCGTTCCAAAATACCTCTTATAGGTATATCGACCCACCTCTACTTGACTTTTGAACTCCGGAAACTGGGATGCGTTTGTTAGAAATTGAAACAATATAAGAGAATTTAAAAATAATAAAAGGAAATGTTACAAACATTTCAATAATTACGATTAAAAGTGTTATCATAAGAGTGTAAATATTACACAAATTAAAAGAAATAACCCACAAGAATACACTATACATAGTGTAAAATAAAACTGTTCTACAGGGCCTTACATCCTCTTACACTCACAGGTAAAAGGCTATACTATAAACTATGCTGACCGAAACTAACAGTTGAGAATCAGAAAATTCTCTCGAGCGACTTATTTCTGAATTACATGTTTCACACACCAGTACAGAGGAGTGGGAAAGAGTGCGCGATTGAGTGCATATTATATCTATATATTGTTACGACGGTCTCATTAATCGTCGTATGGTACAGTGGAAAACAAAATACAAGACACCAATGAAGCCACTAATCACCAGCTTTAATTATCACAGTTAATCTCGTATTATCAACAAGATTATGCTCGTACAACAATTCAAATAAAATTTGTCCACACGCAATAATAATGTCAACTGATAGAGTCCCGCCCACAATAATCACTTTGCACTAACAACCACTTGAAACGCACTGAGTAATCGCCCGAAGTAAATTGAAACTGACAGTCACTGAATGCCTACATTTGTACCCCGCTGAGATGCCAGAATAATCTGTCACTTTGGATGACGTGTTAACAAACACTCGCTCTCTAATCAACTAGAAACAATGTCCTTGAACACAATGCGTTGACCGGTACGGGCTGGAGTAGACTCGATTGTTAACCCATGATAAGTGTCACGTAATTGTCTTTCATCGCACAGTAACAGCAATATGTACGCACACACACATTACAGCTGGGCTCTGCTGGGATAGCCGAGATACTTGTAGAACGTTCCGCGTTACGTAACAATGTGTTTAACCGTTTGGTGGCGTAATGTTACTCATCATACAGCTATTTCTCAGCTAGAAGTAACGTATAGTTAAAATTATTAATGTATAGCTTAATTAAATCCTTAAATTTTAGTGACCGTCAATCAATGAATTTTTTAGTGGATGGTTAGTGAGGATCGGTCAAAAAATAAAATGTTATTTGAATTTTATTTTTGACCGATCCTCACTAACCATCCACTAAAAAAAAAAAAAGTATAGCTTAGTACTTGAACGGGAGAAACAAACAGCGGTACGGCTTGACGGAAAAAAAATGCTGTCTACTATTTTCTAACCTAACCAGTTGTTTAACATCGGATGGCTCGCGTGCAGAGGACATAAAAAGTAGAACAGCAGAAGCCGAGGAAACATTTCCTAAGAAGAGAAATTTGTTGACCTCTTGAAGTGTTCCTTTGGAAGCGAGGAAGAAATTTAATCACTATTCATTTAAAGCATTTACACTTATGCCAGCAAATAGAAGAGCTTAATATTATGCAACAAAGAAACACATCGCCCAAATACAGATGCGTGGATTATATGGCTTTTCAACTGGGAAAACCCTAACGTTTAGGAATGTCGTCGACGGAATTCAAACAAACAACTTCTCCTTTCAATTTTGATCAAGCTCTGTGGACACAAATTGTAAAATGTAAAAAATGGATTACCTATATTTCAACGAACCTATTCTTAAAAACAATTTATTATATATAATGAGTTTGCTTTATTACAATGAAAAATATATCCCAAGTTTCGAATATATTTAGACAACACAACGATGAAGTAGTCACGTTTGCCACCTAAATAAATACAGCATATTTCATTCGAGGCAGGCTACGATGTGGTCGGAGACATGCAGTCCACCTAACTTTTCTTCTGAACCGCAGAATGTCTATGAATTAACCTAACGGCAGGGAACGAATAACACAAAGAACGCAATCTCTTCCAAGTCGGAGAATGTTTGCCATGCAACAATAAGGGAAATAATAAGAGTATTCAGACGGAAACGGGAAACGCAGTGGCGTACACACACAATACATGTGGTCATATTATGTACAAGCTCTCAGTAAACAATAAATATTTATCAAAACAGCAATGTGTTGAAAAATAAAGTTGAAAGTTACTACACGTAAAACGATTAAATTAATTTCATCTTGTCTACTACCGTTTGCAAAAACATAGAAACGCACAATAAGATGAAATAAATAAATATAAGAGAAATCAATATCAACCATTAAATTTTACATCTTAACAGAAGCTTAATGAAGAAAGTTGTGTTAGTGGTTGAAATCACAACAGAATGATCACTGTTGCACACCACTATATAAAAATTATCCCGATTAGCGCTTTCAAGCTTCACAGCTCATCGTCAGATCGGAATTGAAAGATATAATGTGAAAACAAACCCTTCACCCCATCTCACCCCACCATGCTCCACACAACAAGCTATAATTCAGATGTCCCTTCCCCCCCCCCACACACACACACAAAACACTGAAACACAAGGAATTTGCTAGAAAAATATGTAACTGTCCAGATGGAGGGCCAGGTCTCGGGAGGGGGAAGGGACATCTGAATTATAGCTTGTTGTGTGCAGCAGGGTGGGGTGAGATGGGGGTGAAGGGTTTGTTTTCACATTATATCTTTCAATTCCGATCTGACGATGAGCTGTGAAGCTTGAAAGCGCTAATCGGGATAATTTTTATATAGTGGTGTGCAACAGTGATCATTCTGCTCATTAAATTTTAATGTGTGTGCCCACTTAATATGTTTCTAGTGATTAGTACGTATTTCAAAATTTGTTACAATTTGTTCAATATGCGGGGTGCCGGTGCATTTATACAAAAATATAAACCACGTTGTTTATGGTTGAGAATAATAATGTAGAATAAAGGCTAAAGAGATAACTTATGTAGCGACCCAAAATACTTGGAACAAAAATCACCATACGCTTGTAGGGTAATACATTTGTTTTAGTAGACAGTACTACCAAAACAATTTCTTTCACTACGTTCACAACGATAATGACATCTCTGCTCAAATGTCTTAATTTAAAACTTCCTTTTTCCTATATTTTCTTTACTGTTAACCTGAGTTCATAATAACAATCAACACTATGCATCGTGCAAACAAACATTTTAAACTGTACTAACGAAATATGCAAGTACAACTTCCGTTTGTTGCAAAAAATGTATTTTTATTATGTTAAAAACTAGTAGTTTTACAAAGTGACCTGACCTACTTTGATTTATAAAATAAGAACAACACCGACAATTCAAATTACCCCCTGCTGATTTTAAAGTACATCGAAGAATAGTGTGAACATATATAACGTCTTATATCTACAAAACAATAATATACATAATACAATTATAAAGTTTATATTAATTGTAATTATTTAGACTATCAAGTATCACATGTAGTTTATCCAGGTAGAATAATGAATATTATTTTGAATTTTAGGAACATCGATATATGTTGAATTTTAGGTATTTTATCTGGTGATGGCGGAATATTAGCCATTGAAATAAGGAAAATGCATTTACAAAATAAAGTATCCGTCGTGCATAAAGTGTGAGTGTATTTAGGGATGTAGAGAGGGAGAGAGAGAGAGAGAGAGAGAGAGAGAGAGAGAGAGAGAGAGAGAGAGAGAGAGAGAGAGAGAGAGAGAGAGAGAGAGAGAGAGATTAAAAGCCGTAAATTCATTTGTACTGATATTTAAGCAATTTCAGTATCATTAGCTGGTTTAATAGTCAACTCAATTTCTTTCAATCTCTCAAAATTATTTTGTGGATTAAAATTTACCCAGTTGAAAATAACAACCAGAAAGGATTTTAAATCGCTGCTAAAAGGGGAAGCGACTTTAATAAAAGGCAGGAAAGGCAAGGCAGTAAAAGCGAACCTTACAGTAAAGGAGAATAAAGTCGAAAGATTACTCGGCGGAAAATTACATGAAAGCTAACAAGCAGTTCCTGCGGCCCATTTTACAATTATGTTCCAGCGACCGCCGTCGTTTTGCGTTCAAACACACGAACAGCGAGAGCTCTGAAATAACAGTTGCAAAATCGAATCACAATATTGGATTCGTGGTGTAGGGGAATGTTATAATTACTTTCACTAAGCAACTTTCCTTACGATCGTGACCTCATTAAAGAGGTTGGTAAACCTATTGAAACAATCCCAATCGTATATACTGTCACGTTGTCACGTAAAACAACAAGTGACGTGTTGTCGATTGCCTACGTGATTACTCGTTAATACAACAATGAGATAAGCAATGGTTAGTCAGAATAATCTACCGCCTAGGGAGTGGATAGGAATATGTGCTTTGTATTTTATCAAAACCCTAAGAGTCAAGTATGGATATCTACTACAGTGCAGCCTTCAATTTCGTCAAAAGGAATTTATATAACGCAAAAAAGTTAATGCAGAAAGATGGTTTCGATTTTTTTCACGATTATAATAGGAGATTATATGAAGGTGATTTTGTTAGTTAAGTCATAAAAAACGTTTGGATAAGGTCAATTTTTGTATTACGAATATGATTTCTGATAGAACTCTTAAAGAGCACTTGTGAGGAGTGTTGATTTCTCTACTATTTAACTAATTCCATTATAATGAAAGTAACAATATCTTTATAGCTATCAACTGTTGCTATTTGGCCTGTTGAGCGAATGCGTAGGGATCTATTCACTCGTGATCTCTAATAAAAGCAAACTAGTCCATATAAGGGTACTCCTTTATTGAGACATTAAACCTTCTCGTTATGTCCCACAGACATATCCTCCCATTTTTTTTACGTTATTACCCTAACGATGGGTGGACGATGTAGACGAAGACATGAAAAGACTGGGGGGTCAGAAAGTGGCGAAGAGTCGCACAGGATAGGGAACAGTAGAAAAACCTCATTCTGGAGGCCAGGGTTCCTCATGAGCTGCAGCGCCGAGGAGTAGTACTAGTAGCCTACCGAACCTCCGTTACTACACACTGATACATTTTTGTTTGTAAAACCCAATTACAACGATGACAGCAGTAAAATTTTCCAAAGATTACAAAGAAAGATTATGTTTCTCAATCTAAATCTCATATCAGCAAAGTCCTTGAGTATCTAATTTGGTGGCGTGGCTAATTTTCTTCGTTAAAAAAAAATTGTTAAATGGAGACTTAGGAAACTATTATTTTCAATGTAAAAAGTAGATTAATCTAACCGGAAGAGAAATGTAAATAAAGTAGATCAAATGCGTATTGTAAACAGAACGTACACGACTGCTTAAAGACTTAAAATTAAATTAAAAATTTTAAATAATCAAACATACCAGATACGCATAGAAGGTTAATTTTTATGGAACGTTTTACAGTTTAAAAAGAATTAAAATAAATTTTAAACGAATTCTTTGTTTGAAAGTCAGTTCAGTATATTTTCTAAAATAAACCCATTAATTATATCGTATACTTTTTCCTACAATTTTGGGGCACTCTTATATTTTAGTCAATTTAGCATAATAATATGTATAGAGACATGAAATATATATAGCAGCCAAATTCTAATAGCATTTTTGAGTTCTACCAATATCAAAACTAAAAAAGTATTTACTCCATAATGTAAGGGATTTTATAGTCGATGAAGTCTTATTTTCAAGTAAACTGTTAAGGAAACATTTAGCTTTTTTTAATGAGTTAGACACGAGTTACAGTGGTTGCATGGTGTAAGAACTGAGAAGCGATTAGCCAGTATTTTCGTTACGGAGACGTTTTTGTTAAGGACAGCATCGCTATACAAACTGTTTGTTCTATAACCCAATCAGAATTTGGTTGTTGTGGTTTGTTTTGTTTTTGTTTCAGTCGGGCACGTTTCCGAATTTCATCACAACCTGCCATGTTGCAGATTGTGCGAAAAAATGCATAAGCGAAACAATACAATATACGTGCAGATGAATCTGTTGTTATTGTGAAAAAAAAAACAATATAAAACATACACAAAACACTGTATGATTAAAGCTATCCGGGCTGTTTGGCCGTGGTCCATGATTTAATTCCAAACCAAACGTTTCGGCAGCTTCAATGGCTGTCATCATCAGTGGAATAATAAAAATCCTGAACGTAGGGTGTTCACGTACAGGCCCACAGTACTGTGGTATAGGCTATGTGTAGTGCCTATACCACAGTACTGTGGGCCTGTACGTGAACACCCTACGTTCAGGATTTTTATTATTCCACTGATGATAACAGCCACTGGAGCTGCCAAAACGTTTGGTTTGGGCAACAAACCATGGACCACGGCCAAACAGCCCGGATAGCTTTGATCATACAACTGACACCGGCCGTGAAAGCCTGAGGACATTGATACACAAAACGCTATTCAAAACTTTTAAAATTGTTTTATAGTACGTGAAAAATGTGGCCAAATGCCATGATGACAAAAATGTAAAATATTAATTTTGCATACCCCGCTGTTGGTTTAACAACAGCAATTATCAGACACGGTAGCACTGTTTACTACGCCTTAGGGTACTGTTAAAATTCTAATTATTTCAACGTTTGCATCCGAAGTGGATGATTATTCCCCTGGTCTAAGCTTTAAAGGGTCACGTGTAATACTATTCCTATTGTAATACTATTCTTCATACCAAAACGTGGTGTGTGTAAACGTATTGTCTAAAATCAAATGTAACATATTGACTGACACAACTTACAGATCATTTTAACTGTCAGTTGAATACAATGAAAAGATATTTTTATTATTAACCAATATATATTACACTGATATTTCTTTTGTTGCAGTTAAGAAAAGACATTAACCAGTTTCTTATGCATTTATACAGCTGATTATTGCCTGGATTTGTACATACTTTTTCTCAATTTCTACTTCACCTTCTCTTTGACCTCAGATTCGTGCTTACAACTTTCTTCCCTTTCTAAGACCTATGTGGGCCTCCGCCTGTCAGTCGTTCTCTCGATCAAGGTAGTGAACCAGTTTGAGTGGCGTATCAGGTGCGCAACCATACCCCTTCTCCTTTCCATAACAGCTTTAAACAGATTTCATTTTAACATTGAAAATGTTTATAAGGACGTTTCGCACATTTGCGGCCGATCGCTGGTGCGTGATCGAAAATGGGAACCGGTGAGTTTCCATAGACACTACTTCTTTGTTGTCGATAACGTAGAAAATTTTGAATTTTTATGAATGCGACTACATTTAACTTATAATCTGTACATTGGTAAATAAAGAAAAATAAATATATATATATATATATTTTAGATTTATTGAAGCATTTTCAATTTCCTTCTCTGTGCATTTCCTGTAAACATTTTTATCGATCCTTTTCAGTACCTCGCCATTAGTCACCCGTTCTGTCCACGAAATTCTTAATATCCCCCTCTCCCATTTTGCCAGTGTGATGCAACAAAAATATTTCCTTATGTTAATTAGGCGTTGTGAAAAATTGTCATCTGACCGGGTTTGGTACATTGCCTGTCCGCCGCAGCTACAGTGTTGAACTGTCTGTCGTATCTGCGGACTTTGGGACTGATAGCGCGACGTTGTTTACCAATTTTCAAAATCGACTCTTGCTAGAGTATCAATGTCACTTATTTATACACTACATTTAATGGTATAAAGCCTCCTGTCTAAAGACCGAATCGAGTCACCCCAGTGCAATTAGCAAGAGCTCCGCTTCTTTGCGTCAAATCAAAATTAGTAGATTGCCAGCATCCTGAGTACGGGCATTGTAATACAATGTACGCGCTGTATACGTCATTTATTCTTATAACATTATAACATAATATAACATTATAACATATAACATTATTCATTATAACATGTCCATATTCTTACCAAATCGTCTTTACATAAGGCGAGAAAATAAAATGGAGGAAAGCTTTCTTTTTACCCTGACCGAACATCTTTGCTGCACTTTTCTGTTCGAGATAGTCTGGTAACCGCTTGAATGAGTGATATATGTGATTAGTGATTGCCAGTAACAGGGAACTTTCGGAAGGCGATAAGCTACTCGTGAGGTGGATACGATAGGTGACTCTCGAGTCAAGTTGATGGGCAGAATATTTTGCTTATCGTCAGGAAGACTGCTTACGTAGACGCCATCAAAGAGGTTAGAAGCGTTAGAAACAACTTTTCTTTCACCGTACATTTCGAATAAACACTGCAAGTTAATCGCCATGTATTTATAAATCTGTATCAATGGCGGTTCATGATTCTGACAGTTGGAGGTTCAATGTCTGAATGTCTCTAGTAAATTGAGAGCAAATTACCCTGTTTCAAATAGCACACGAGGTGGGTCTCAACATGGAGGAATGACTGTTGTATTAAAATATTAGTTCGCTTGTTGGTACATCCTCTTCATTCACTTATTAATATTTATATAAATATATATTAACACTTTACTGTGAACTTACTTTTAGGTTTTGATTACCCAGACGTTTCGAAGTAGTATTCGTCTTTCTCAATGGGTTTTTAAATACTGAATGTCTGTACAGTACCGGTTATGGGATGTGGGTGTGTGTGGTGGGGGTTGCTGGTGGGAGGGAATTGGCGCTGGGATTCAAATTTTGTGTAGGTATCAGTGTATCAAAAAGTATGTGTAATCTGTAATGTAATTGTTCATTTAATATGTTGTTTGGTTGTAGTGTGTGATATCTGTAAATTTCAAATTGTTCTGCTGTGTTTAGTTTTCTACTTTTAGGTAAGTAGTGTAGTATTTCCATGTTGTGCTCTATGTTTGTGTAACTGTGGTTTTCGTTTTGTAAATGTGTGGCATATGTGGACTGTATGTAGTTTGTGGTGAGGGCTTTTAGATGTTCAGAATATCTAGAGGAAAAAGATCTTCCCGTCTGGCCGATGTAAAATTGGTGACAATCATTGCAGTTTAATTTATAAACCCCTGTTTTGCTGTATGTGTCAATGTCCTTGTTAGTATTATTTATGTGTTTCCTGATGGTGTTGTTGGTACTGTAGGCTACTTTATAATTATGTTTCCTAAATGTGTTAGCAATTTTGTGTATTAGGTTATATAAAATATTAGCTTATGTTTGTGCTATTTGCTAATTATTAAAAAATATATGGTTGAAATAGTAGAGTAGTTAAATGTCTACCTTGTTTTGGAATCACATATTTTATGCATAAATTGTTCAAGACCCTACAATTGAACAATTGAACTAGGTACACTGCTCCTAGCATCTTTCAGACTTTGTATTGCACTATTTATTGTTGAAGCTGCTAAATGTTTACGTAAAAAAAATCCAACCTTCTTTGCTTTTAGCACTAAATTTATCAATAACACATGTAATGAAATCTACAAGTTGCCGAACAAATTCTTTCTCCATTTAGAGCATATCACTATTTTATTTTATTTTACGACTACACTGCAAACATTTTCATTGCAGAATGTATGAAATAGAGAAATCTGATAGAAAAGTGAAAGTAAAGGGACAATTCATATGGCAATAATCATAATGATGGAGGTATGAAAATGTTGACATTCCCGGTCGGGGCGGTTCGGCTCTCGTCGGCACTATTCGTCTCTGTCGCTAAGTTGGAAAGTTAGCGACAGTTCAACCTAATTTTGCGTATAGTGAGTCCCCCTCCAAAGGTTTCTACCTAGGAGGTGCTGAGAGCTGTTTTTCACCTTGAGTAGTAGTAGCGAGCCGATTATTGGTCAGTCAACATGATTGATCTCACAAATGTCGTTACTTAAGGACCGAAACAAATCCTTAAAAATATTTAAATTAATTAGGGGCTTCAATGAACCATTGAACTTTATGGACGAGCCGCCACTGTTCTGTATTCAAGGGTGAGTTCTTCTGCCAATATTATGAGCCGAGATAAGTCTACATGTTAATCTCTTGAAAAACAACAGAATTTAATAACATGCCTTCATATTCTTAGAAGTATTGCACCTTTTCAGATAAAAAAACATTGTATATATACTCTCTCATAACCTGTACCCTTCCCAGTATTCGGTATTCTGTTCTCGCAGAAAAGCAGCTGAGCATAGTTGACGGACAGAAAGACTTCCTTGAGGTTTCAAAGGACACGTTTGCGGGAGTCACGATCAGACGCCTTTTATACATCGAGAAATAACACGTCCGCCTGTTTACTGGGACAGCCGGTTTTCAGTAGTGTTTCCGACCAATCTCTATCAAAGTACGAATGATGGAGTGTAATTCACAAAGCTAAAGCGTTCGGACACCAGAAGGATTAATTTATTTAACGTAATTTATTACGCAAAGCTTAGAAAACATTTAAGGCTCTGTAAAACGCAGATTGTATTAGACGTGGTAAAAAGCATTTGGCCTTGAAACTTACGATAAATCGGTTGTTCTCGGTTGTTAAGCAAAGTTTAGGATGAGGCACGTTGATAAGATAAAGTGATAAAGAACAGTCTTGTCCCCTTTGAAGAACTGCGGCATTGAAAAAATGAAGATCATGTATTATTAGATATTTAGGCTCCCAACCTAATCAACGTCTTCACTTTCTGCAACAAAGCCAGCAGTCGGTTTTCTCGATTCATTTAATAAAACGCTATTTCTACCGGAGGGCTAAAATTGCGTACAAACTATGACCAATCTGTAATAACCAAGCATATCCTCTGATGTATACCAGGACTCGTACAAAAATTATTGGGAACATAATGTCACAAAAAGTAAACTGCTTATCAAATAGAATCGTTAAGCAATATACACAGATAGAACGCTCAGTATAACTTGAACTTGCGTACTTTTCAACAATGAAAGGGTAAGTATAGGCTCGGATACGAGTAAATTAAAGGCGGTGGTGAAAAACGGGATTAGACGTAAACAATACGTGTAGGTGGTGCAAAACACTTAACAACCCCTACTAGTAAGTAGCAGACAATGTTACGTTGTTATAGGTTTAACTTTATATGCAGGTAGGTACTTGGGAACAACGTTTTGTGCTTTTGATGGTAGAGTAAACAAGCGTTGCATTATAGTTACCGTAGTGCAGCTGCTTCGTCTGGCGTTACTTTCGCTGATAACAACGCTCTCCACCCTCTCAATGGCGAGCATTTTACTAACGAGAACCGCCGGCAGCCAGGTTATCCCTGCGTATTACGTTTGATGTTTTTTTTAGCAAAGGTTTACTTTTAAAAATATAAGACGGAGTCATTACATTACTCAAGGAAGGGTAGGTGAATTTAATGCATGTCGTCGACGAAGAAAACGAAATTTCCTTGTGAAATTCAGTAAGTACATACAAAATGCTGTTGTTGTAACACAGTTAATTCAATACATTGCGTGGTCACGTCGCGTATACCCTGCCAATTTTGCGTCGCTTTGCTTTGTCATCCTTTGTTCGTCTTTGCCTTTTCCTTTACATTATTCTTCTTTCCTACTCTTCACTACGTGTCTTGTTTGCAAGCATTCATGAGTTGATTAAGTTTCGTTTTTAAAACGTTTTCCTAAGCGAATTCGACATAAATCACGTACATAGCACAGTCAAGCTTCTCAGGTAACTCACAAATCGACAACTGGTCGCAAATTTTCCAGAGTAGTCCAGTGGCTGGATAGCCGAGCATACACATTCCCGTCATTGCCATTTTCAGCAATATTAATTACTCCACAAAGTTGGCTGACAAAAACCCGTTGTGGTTTCCGTGGCCCATGAAGCTGCAGCCAGTTAAATCATACGAATTTCGATCGGAGCTCCGAGAATAGGTTGTGCATTGGTTACAAAGAGGTATTAGTAAAGGTTCATGTGTCAATTTTTTATCGTTGTTACAACGATAATTGTTCTATTGTAGTTACTCAACTTGCCAACTTTATTTGTATGTTGTGCTAGAGAGTACTACATAAATGCATAAACAGGAGAAGCTTGAGGAATATGGTATTGGTGGTATCTCCACATAAAACAAAAGTAATGGCTTTTAGAGAGAATTATCCAGTAATGACAAAGATACAGGTAAATAGAGACATCTTGGAGCAAGTATCCAGTTTTAATTATCCTGGCTGTGAGATATCTCTCGCAGTTGATTGTAATGTCCAAAATAAAATTTATTATTTAAACATAAATGTTTTAGTGGACGGTTAGTGAGGATCGGTCAATAATACAAATTTTAGCTATTTTGCGTCGACGTTTCAACAATATTTATTATCATCTTCAGAACAATTGTTGCTGACGCCAAACACACAACTGTTTGTTTGTGCAGCGTAATCCGTGAAGTGGAGATGATGATGATGAGGAGGAGAATCATTTCAATACGATGGGATTTTTCCAGAGACGTGGCTACAAATATAAATAGTGAATATCGCTTTCTTTGGAATTTAGTAATTTATTCTACTAATGTAAGATCACAATCCATGCAATCATAGTACGAATATTTTCCCTTATTCAGATTTTTTATTTCCACCCGATTGTGTCCTCTGTTATGCCATTAATACAAATATTTTAATTTTTTTTTAATATTTAATAAGACGCCGTGTAAAATGGTATGGCATTAATTGGTATTGTTTTACAAGGAAGCGGTTTGGTAGAGTACACAATAACTCGTTATTTGCAACCAATAGCAGTAAAGTTTGTACAAAGTTGGAAACAACTGTCTATGTGGCTGTGTCCTTTCTGTAATTACCAGCCGGCCTCTCGCCTGAGGCGACTTTGTTAGTTAGTAATGTGCTCAACAACTTCGCCATTACCACGCTACTATGAGGTAGTAAATCTAGTCACTCTTTATTGTACCATTGTATCATATCGTCCTAATAACGTTTCAGTTAGTGATACTGACATGTGTGACTTGAATATTCGATAAGTTACGATATTACAGTGGACAAAATAATTTATACGAGTGTGTTCTCTGTAGGATGTACAGTCTTAATATTTCTTGAGGGCCGAAATGTTTACTTTTACGTCTACATTTATTTTAAAAAATAATTTCTGTTTTTTTGTTACACGCACAGACACATTTTGAAGAGTAAAAATTAAACAATTTGTAATTCTTTTAATGTGAAAGGTGCATTATAATTAAATAAATATTTGCAATAAAGTAAATAGTCATGAGTGTTACAGGGAATTGAATAATTTTAAGTTTAAGTATTTGTATGTGATAGTCAAAGTAAAAAAAAGTAATATATGATGGCGGGAGAGAGAAAGAGAGAGAGAGAAAGAAAGAAAGAGAGAGAGAGAGAGAGAGAGAGAGAGAGAGAGAGAGAGAGAGAGAGAGAGAGAGAGAGAGAGAGAGAGTATTTGATAGACAATTTAGAAAAGCAACAATCAGTGATTCTGTGTAACATTCAAATTTCTCCGTTTAAACTAACAGGTAGACATTTTTGTAAAAAGTGCCGCTATCACGGGAAGTAACGTGAATGAAAGACAGGAAAGGCTAAGTTAGGAAAAGTGAGCGCAACAAAGAAGGGGAGTGAGGCTGAAAGATTACGCGACGGAAAATTACATGAAAGCTAACAAGCAGTTCCTGCGCCCACAGATTACACTCTTAAAAATTATGTTCAAGCAGACGACATCGTTTTGCGTTTCAATGTGGGCACAGTGTCTCGATTACAGCTTTGATGGTACATAGCGGATTTAAAGACAACGTAATTATTTTTATTACTGTACTATTTACAACAATGAGGTATTGTTCGTCATCTTAAGAAGGAAATCACACACACACACACACACACACACACACACACACACACACACACACACACACACACACACACACACACACACACACACACACACACACACACACACACACACACACACACACACACACACACACACACACACACACACACACACACACACACACACACACACACACACACACATTTCTTGGTAATCGTAAGAATGTGTTATTGATTAATTACTTTATCATTCCATTTACTGTAGTAATTAGTCTTGTCATCTTTACAATTTCATAATACTTTTCTGTTATAATGCAAAGATTATAATCGTAGTTTTTGTGTTACAGAGTAGGAAAAGGGAAAATAAATCGTTTTTTTTTTTTATATTAGGTCGAGTTGAAAAATAAACAAATTGCCTCCGTGACTCTTTTGGAACGGAAAGGCGTGCGAGCCTGTTACAGTCGTTTGGAGATAATATTGTGCGGTAGAGTTGCATAACGTTTTGGCCTGATCGAGATGCCCCTTCGAGATATTATTCGATTACTCTACCATCACCCAGGTATGTCACTATCACTACTGTGAAAGGCGGAGAGATATAAATACAGGACTTCGAAACGGCCGAGAGTCAGTTACAGCTGGCGATTTTTGAAGTGCCTATAGAAGCGATTGTTGCAGTTCAGTGGAAAGTGACATTAATTAGTGCAAAACTGTAATGGGATGACATTTAGTATTGTTGTTAGACGAATTTAGCTTGAATTATTGTGTAAGAGTGTCTTTATTGATTTCTAACTGTTGTTTCTCTCTAATTAAACTTTGTCGTTAGTGACTTCACTGACATCAGTTATTCCGTTTCCACAATTCAACACAACGATTTATATGACTGTCGTAACAATATATATTGATAACCATATATCAATATGTTTGTCGCACGGATCGTTTTGTTGTACAGTGGAAACAGAATAACTGATACCAGTCGAGCCGACAATAACAACTGCAATTAGAGTTGAAAATAAACAAAGGCACTCGCATACAATTTTCCGAGCTAAAATTGTTTAAAAGAAATCAGTATAAGAAACAATAAATACCATTTTCTTAACAGTGTCCGAACTATGTCATACACAATTATGACCATTTTAAACTAAAAAGCAACGCACAATAACAGCCATTACGAAACGCAGTGTAATATGGTAATATGGCAGGTCCCAAACTGAATTTGGGCGGCCGCTGGATACTTGTTCTCTACCAAATTATACAACCAACACCACGCTGAGGTCCAAGAAAAATCTGTCACTTTCCGGATGTCGCGTCAAGAAATAACTGCATAGTTACAGGCGCTATAATGCTCTCGAGACTATGACACTGTACGACCTTAGGAGACATCGTACAGACGGAATGCCGGTAGAACAATTGACTAACGTCGGGCAACAGCTGGAGCGTTATGATTATAACTAAAAACACAACTTTTTAAAATTAAGTTTCTAAAAAGTTACAATTGTCTCAGGATCGATGATTTTACTACAAAATCTCTTTAGGTAACAGGGCTGTGTCAGAAGGAGACTTCTCATCCTCAGTCGAGATCTCTTGCAATTATAAGAGGGCCACACTAGTGCACATTCCTAATTTACGCATGTAACGCGATGCGGAAAATGTTTTGAATTATTTCGCACTGGAAAATTGTGGTTTAAATGTTGCTGCTGCCAGAGTACAAACTTTTAATTTTTCGTTCCTGCTGTTAACGTAACAACAGCAATTATCAGACACGGTAGCGCTGTTTACTGCGCCTTTGGGTACTGTTAAAATTTTAATTATTTTAACATTTACATACGGGCCGCGTGATTAACTGGGCTTTCGGTGAGCCAGCGGTATTTTGTTTTTTCCATTATTTGTTCATACCTGTGACAAAGGTATTGTAACTAGAAAGGAACTGCACTTTGATGTTTGCTAACTGTTGTTTCAAATAATTTAATGTACTGCTGGTTCTAACACACACAAAAACCACAATACACGAATTATTTCTGTTATCCCAAATGCAGACTCTTGTTGTTGTGTTGTTGTGGTATTCCAGGGCTCGCAAATGTTAACGCAATTGCAACTGGTCATTATCGTTTAATATAATGTTTGTAGGCTACTGATTTAACGTAAATTAAACTACTTTTTCATAAAGATATAAATTTTATTTCCAATCTAATGCTTTAAGGTAATTGTATGTATAAATCAGTTGCTTGATTGAAACACTGTGGAAATAAATAAGCTGTATCTTGAATCACAAGCAACAACGCTGTATATCACAGCTTTCGCATTATTACATTAGATCCAGAATCAACGAACCTATCAATTTTTAAATGATGAACCAATTATAATAAACGAAACTTACCCTAAACGTAGAATCTGGGGGAGGGGCAGGGCCATAATTGGGCTATAGGCTATATTTTTTGTGACCATGAAATACTAAGGATTTTTACAAGTCAAAATGAGTCCTTATTCGCGTTAAGCATTTTCTGTGAACAGAAAATGTGGAAGAGAAATTTCGAAAATAAAGCGGAATTTAGTTGGTAAATTCTAGGAGACACTTTTTGAAAACCTATTCTGATCCATCCTGGTGACGACTTCATAACATTTCAGTTGCCTGTAATCTAATTTTTAAGTGTTTATTCTTCATTAACCTCAGTCTTGAAATTATCGTTTTTAACATGACTGCACTTTGTTCTACGAGGTAATTTTTTAAGCATTAGTTTGGTGCTATTAATGTAGTTAGGTCTCTTTACTCTGTATTACAGTCAGGCTTTCATCACCGAATATCAAATATAGTATTGTATTGTGTGTCCGTGTGTTAGTTACTGGATTGATTCACAGTTTTCCAAAAAAACACATGTGTGCAGTGTGCACAGGAGATGTCTATGGATTTTATTCCTTTATATTCTATTGGCTACAGCCTGTTTTACTTTTCCATCATTTGTAAACCCGTTTCTTAGTTATTAAAGTTTTCAGGTCGCTTCTAATGTTTGTTCCGCAAAATCCAAAATGATTCTATCATTCCCCAGTTTTTTGCCAATATATTATCAATATATTAATTTCCATATTTAGTGTAAATAAATGCTTCCTGCAAAATTGTATACATATTTACTGTATTGTATTCTATTTGTTTTGTAAATTTTATAAACAAAATAAATTCAGTAGACAAATTTAAGGAAACACTTATTTTGGCGGAGTAGTGAAGAAAATGGATTTAATTGACTGTTGAGTGTACTAATTGTAGTGTTAATAGACAATTAGAGAGTTCTGAAAATTTTTGAAATTGTAATGGAAAGGATACAGTGATATACTTGTATGCATTTCCATTAAAAAAAAAGTGTGCACCAAGGTTTGTTTTACACAAGTGAGGAACTTTACATTCTTATTTTATAAAACTTACCAGTAACAAGTCTTATTACAAATAGGTCTTACGTAGATATTACCTTAAGCAAAAAAAAAAAATAGATCGCTTTTGGCAATAATCAAAACAGAAGTATTGATAACGTTAAGTTCATTTTGTAAACATTCTTACACGAATAAAAAACAATCATACAGTAAAATATTCTCATTATATGAAGGATATAATGTTTACATGAACTTTTTTTGAACAGGTGCGCTACAGAGTATTCCTCCAGTGAGAATGCGAACGTAACAATATAAGGAAGGTTATACAATATACAAGTAACATAACGTTAGAACAAGAATAGGTGCCTATGAGCCTATGAATAAATTATGAACCCGAGCAACGCTGGGTAAATCGGCTAGATATAGATATCTATATAACCCAAATACCACTGACTGACTCACTGATCACGATATCTCTGAAACCACTGAATGGATATCAATGAAACTTTTAACATAGCTTCATCATAGGTCTTAGGTGCTCACTCAGGAACGGTTTTAAAAACTTTCACTCCTAAGGGGCAAGAAACCAAATACTGAAATTTATCGCGGGAATTGCATACTTTGTAAATGAAATGGCTGACAACTCAGTTTACTGGAAACCCCGAATACATTTAGTCCTGAGTTTTTAATCATTGTTTTAAATTGAAAAAAACTTCGATGTTTGTAGGTTCTTATAGTCGAGAAAATTTCGAAGTTTAATTAATTAATAAATGTATGTCCTTTTTTTCTCGGAAACAGCTCTAACGATTTTCTCGAAATAAATAATAAATAGCTGTTGCTATGAATGTAAATAAACAAACTAAGAGTTGAGAATTTGTACAATCTATCTAATGCTATACTATTAAGCGAGCAATAATTGTACAATTACGTACAACGTGAAACTCCGTAGCGAAGCACGGGTATTTTGCTAGTATTTAATATTTGAAAAGTAATTATTATTATAGGCGACGATAAATTGGGGGTGCTCAAAAACGGTTTTAAGTGATACATGTTGGTGGTGCACAAAACACTTAACATCCCCTATTCAGAAACGTGCAGACAATGTTAAGTTGTTATCGACTTCACACACACACACACACACACACACACACACACACACACACACACACACACACACACACACACACACACACACACACACACACACACACACACACACACACACACACACACACAGTTACGAGTTCTTGGTGTACAACATTTTGTGCTTCTGATGACAGTGCAAATATGCGGTGTATTATAGTCCCGGCATTGCAGCCGGTTCGTGTGGCTTTACTTTCGCTGACAACAACGCTCTCCACCAACCCACTGAATGCGATGCACCTTACTAATAAGAAGCGCCAGTAGGTGGGTTATCCATTTCGAATTGAGTTTGACGTGTTTATCACAACTTTACTTTAAAACGGTAAGGCAAACGTACAATAAACGACAAAATAAAAGTAAAAAGTAATCGGTGTAGTTGATTTTTAATTTGTTTAAGCAAAATGTATTTAAATTAATCGGAATAAGCCAACATATCCGTTTGATAGTGTCACGACGGTCGTATGGTACACCAAAGAAGTCACTAATTACCAGCTTTAATTAATCACAATTAATTATTTGCAATCGACTCGTACAATAATTCAAGTTAAATTTGTACGCACGCAATAATAATGTCAATTCATAGAGTTCCGCACTAACTATAACAGAGTAATCACTTTTCACAATACTTTGACAACCACTCGATCCGTACTAAGGACATCACTCGGCGTGACTGACCGATAAAATCCGGCTGTTTTATAGGTAGCACAATTGTTTCAGAATTAACTTTCCATTCTTACTGCGGTGTGTCAGCTAATGCGTATTTCAAGTGTGCTCTTGAACAATCTGGAAGTACTTGAGTGCTACGTGAGTGGACGGCCTTGATACAGACGAGGCACGCTGGGATACTCGAGAAGCGTGTAGAACACAACACTCTCAACTGTACTAAGGAATTCCGTAATTTGCGTAACAATATTAAGAAAGCAATAGTACGCTAATCTACGTAATATACTTTGTAGATTGTTTTAATTGTTAGATATGATAGATATGTTTAATATAGATATCTTTGTAGATTGTAGAAGGTGTACCACTCTATCTGTATTGTGTTCGCCAACAGCAGGCCAGCAGGTTTGTTTAAAATGCTTATGAGCTTATTTAAGGTCTGCCATAGGTATTGAAGTTTTGCCAGTATTCTCGGCTTACCGTGCTTATGTACCTGTTTTTCAATATTTCCTTTTTGAGTTAACTTGATTTTATAAATTTACAGGAGAAAATAAAATTGGGTCAAGACTTTGGAGGAGAATCGTACAATACGATGTAGTGTCAGAAATTCTAGACGGCTTCGTACGGCGAATGAGAAGATTAGAAGGAAAATGAATGGAAGATAACAAATCGACTACGGCAACAGATGTTACACCATAACAGATACGATATTGTTACGACCGTCTTAATGATCGTCGTTTGGTACAGTGGAAACAAATATACAGACACCAATAAAATCACTAATTACCAGCTCTAATTAGTCAAAATTAGTAATTTGTAATCAATAAGGTAGTGTCTTACAACAATGCTAGTTAAATTTGGTCACACGCAATACTAATGTCAACTGTAAAGAATTCCGTACTAATTAAAACACAACAACCACTTAATGTCTCTTGTCGAATCGGCCAACATAAACTGACTTCTAAGCGGCAGCTGTTGCCTATTTATAGCCTGAAAGGGTTCCAGACTAATATTCCATAATATGCGTCTTTAAAAAGCACTGGAAAACTCTAGAGGATACTTGAGTGCGGCCTTGGCAGAAACACACACCTGCTCGACTGGCCGGGAAACACTTGGAACTACACTTTCCGTTGTTCGGGAACGTTCTGTCGTTGGAATATAATAGTTTTGATAAAACGATTTCAATGGAATCCGCCTTGTGTCTGAAGGATAGTCCAACGATGACATCTTGAAACTGAATAAAATCTTTTGACGTAGAATACGTCTTACCTTTCAGGCCAGCAATAGGCACCCCCAACCTGAAAATCGAGCGTTACGTTTTCACGTCACGTTTGAAATTGAAATATTATCTAAACGACAAAAGATTCACGCTTATATGGGATACCATTCGACAGATAAAGGAACAAAGATAATAAATAGCACAATATAAGCGGGCTATTGAGTCATCCAGTGCGGGGTGAGCGGGGGGAGAAATAGAAATGTTTTGCGCCGCTCGGCGCGCACTAAAATTAGTATATCTCCGGTTTCCGATGCGATAGAACGTTGAGTGAGGTGTCGTTAAAATTGCCTCATCGAGTACTATCTACATAGTGTACCGTAATAGCGGTGATATTATTAAGAGGTTTGAATAATCGTAATTCAAGTTGTAAAAATCTTGAACAATTTTGTACTTTGTAAAACTAAATATGTGTTTGTTCATTTTATTCATAACACATTAGCAACCATAAAGCACACAGACGTATTCTACGCTCTGAAGGTTTGCGGCCGTGGCTCCGACACAGCCCCCGCCGACATTGTTTTAGAAAAAGACGTTTCCTCGCATGAGTGGGAATCGCAGCGGGTTCGGTGTTAATTGTAGAAAACTCTTCCCGTGGTTAGATAGGAAAATATTAATCGTGCGTTTTAAAAACCAACAGTTTATTAACGTTACCAACTATTACGCCGTAACTACACGTGACCCAAATACTTTGTGTTTCGTTGCCAATTCTCGTTTTCCACAGTAATTAAAACTGTCAACACACACTATTACCAGGATCTGACGTGCGCGCCCCTACAGTTCTGTTAAATTAAACACAGCGTGGAATTAATTAATTTGCACTGTTGTTCTAATTGATGGAATTTTTTACAGTTATTTTATATACCGTATAGTCCATCATAAACTGAACCATGTTGACAGCCGCAGTGTGTCACTGTATATTTAATTTTACTGTTTAAACCGTCCGTTTGTTTTGTTTTGTTTATTTACTTTTATGTTGAGTTTAATATATTTAAGTGCACATACGTGTTTTAATTATTGCAACACTGCTACAGCTTGTTTTTCTACATATAATAATTACGTACCTGTCGCAAATGGCCACGTGACCTCATTCTTTCTTTTGGCAGAAAGAACGACCTGGTGGAGGCTCACGGACGCGTTAGAAAAATGTGTTATTTAATAAATATTAGTCGGTAATTTAGAAGCAAAATCGCTGAAATTATAACGGAACCTATCAATGCACAGAAAGTGTACGTGAGCTACAATATCGGGATTCAAGAATCGATAGTCTAGGTCAGTTCAGTTGTTAATTTGTGAAGTCATTTGTTGTGTGTAAAGTCGTTTCCGATCGTCTCAGAGATACCAGAGTGTCTTAATCGAACGGGATCGTATTGTTTAAGAGCCGTTTATTGTGCATAATTACCGGTCTATAAACTTCATATTGTTTGATTGCAACGATGTATTTGAATCTACCTGAACATCTTGTCTTCTTTTAACTAGCAGAATGATAAACTAACTAGTTATCATTACTAGACCAGTTAGATTAACTAGCAAAATGGAATTCCGATCTGACGATGAGCTGTGAAGCTTGAAAGCGCTAATCGGGATAATTTTTATACAGTGGTGTGCAACAGTGATCATTCTGCTTGTGATTTCAACCACTAACTCAACTTTCTTCATTAAACTTCTTTTAACTAGTTTAAGATAAAATTAGATTTCGATTTGCCAATGTTTCATACGGAGCGTGGCCTAGATTCTACTCGGGATAGTGTTACTATGTTTTCTGTTATTTATAACTATCGTTATTACTTCATTATAATTTTCACAGTGACTAAATCAAGTTATGCGTCAAAGACTTCAATTAGTAGGGGAAAGACAAGTGTAAAGGGACGGGCATTGCCATTAGACGTGCAATCTTCAGTCTACCGACGAACTAAATTCGTATATAACGGAAAAGATGGATCCAACTAGATTTGCAAGAAGAGCCCTTTACTATCATCCAAGGGGAAAGAGAAGTGTGGGAAGACCCCGTAAACGACGTTGGAGGATGTCTTCCATTGAGACTGGAACAGGCTGCTAGCCTAAGCTGTAAACGATGACGACGATAGCGACGAAAAAGAATCTCAAGAATCTATCGGAAAATGTGAAAGAAATACAAACGATTGAAATCGATGTACAGGATTATCAAATTATAAATTACCTACCTTTTTTCAGTAGTGACTTAATAACGGGTTTAAAGCTGAAGAGTTCGTCGATTTTTAAAATTTCTAGTCCGTAGAAACAGATATTTTTTACACCTGTCGTACCAAACCATTGCCAACAAGTATCTGAATACGAGTCGTTACTGCAAAGCCCAGTTTAAAAAACAAGTTTACAAAACATTATTAAAAGCTCTTACAGAGTTTAAAGAAGATGGAGACCATCTTCAGTGTTTACGATTGAAAGGTTCACCGTTAAGGTGTTCACCAGTTACCACAGTACCGTGTTAAACAATCTTTACACTGTAGATGGCATCCAGTGGCCGGGGCCGAAACATCTGTTCTAATTGACAGCATTAGACCACGGCCTAATAACTCCGGCAGTGAGTAACTATAACATCTTTACTTGCGTTATAACATAGGGAACCCGCATTAATTGGTTCTGCCAATTAAACAGGCTGCCTTCGTTGTAACAAGCTGAAAATTAATCAAATCTCTAAAACAATTAATATACAAGGAACTTGGGGGGGGGGGTAGTCTGCTGATTTATGCACTCAATTTAGTATTGTACTAAAGATGACATCTCTTTATTTATGTCTATTTGATTATACATAACATATCAACTTTTAACTTACAGTGAAAATTGTAATGGGTTTTCTGCATTAAGATTTATAATACAGTTAGCGCATTTTACCTCGGATCCGAGTTTATATGTATTACTTAGGAATTTAAAGTTTACTCTACTCCATTAATGAATTACTTTATTACTCTTTATACCATTTGAGGAATGGTTTCATTTTGTAGTGCAATGTTCCAACGCTACATCACACGTGTTACTTTACAACTTATGGTTACTGAAATTACTTGTTACAACATTTGTTCTTAAACTTTAGAGATTGTCATTTTAAAGTCTTTTAGTTTACAATTACTTCTGTTTCAAAAGATATATATCCACGCAAGACAAGCCTCTGCGTCACCTCTTAGTTAAGGGTTTTAGTCCTTGTCCTCCACGCGTGATTCTTCGGTTCTCTCTCTATAGTGGTCTGTCATCGTGGTAGTCTTTCTGGTGAAGGTCCTCGGACTCAACTAATGTTGATTCGGATGTTACGGTGTCATGAAATCGTCCTCTTTCTCGGTGGTATTGTAAATACAGTTGAGGTCTTCGTCTTCACATTTTACAGTTATGCACATCACATTTGGTAATAGTACGGTTGTATCTGAATTTACATATACATCTCTAAAATAACTTTAACTATATTTCTTACTGTGAGATGTCACCTTACGCACTTAACTTTCTACATTCCTTTTTCTGTTACACACTACATTCTCGTTCTATAACTCTTCACACGGTTATTTGAAACTAATAACCGCATTTAACAAAAAATACAAATTTTGTATAGCGCTCTGCTTTGAGCTGTTTACTGGTTGAACGACGCATCATCGCTGATCTCTAACTAAGTAGGAAGGGTCAGTTAATCGAGCGGAGGTTACGCGTCGCAGCGAAATAGTTCCACATTTCTCCTTTACTTAAATGGTTAAAGTTTGACTTTTTAATTATTCAGAGATATTCTTAATTACAGACGTTATTAAAGTACACTACTGTGGTCTCGTTTAATTATTTAAATAATGTCAAATTTACAAGTATTATTAGTTTGTTTACGGGTCGGAATTCAAGTTAATTCCGGTTAGTGCATGTCTATGCAGGGTTAATTAACAAGGTTTACCCTATCTGTACACTCGTATTCCTTTTTATTTTATTATTAAAACTCTTTATTAAATATTATTATAATGTTATGATAGCGATAAAATTTAGTTTAAATGTGCGATTTTATTAAAATTTAAAATTCCTCAGCCTTTACATTACCTATTTATTGATTACTATATTTTTTATTAATGAAATCGTCACATAACAGCCTCAACAGAGTTGGCCCCGGCCGTGAGTGTTTAAGACATCAATGAAATCTACAAAAGTGTAGCTAAATATAATTATTTCACTACCGACTCGGAAGACAAAGTTTTTTATGGGTGAACAACACGTAAAAGTTTTACCTTATAGCCTTAACCGGTTTTCGCTTTGAAACCGGTTCTGAAGAAGCTTTTTAAAAGCGAAAACCGGTTAAGGCTATAAGGTAAAACGTTTACGTGTTTACCCATAAAAACTTTGTGTTCCGAGTCGGTAATGAAATAATTATATTTAGTTAAGTAACGGACACGTCATGGACAACGAAATCCAAGAAAAGTATAGCATTTTTATGGTTAACAGGTAAAGGTTTTCTGTCAATAAAAACCTGCGTAAACATATTAAAATGTGTTTATGTTTACTGTTAACACGCTCTTCTTCATCCTTTTAATGCTCATCTTCCGAAAATTCGAAATCAATTTCAATTTTTCTTCGTTTGTATATTTTGTCCACAATTTTGCGATGGCAGTTCCATTTTTTATTAATTAAAATTCTAAATTAGCTGCTCCCTCCTAACTCATTAATTGTCGTTTTGTTCAGACTTAATAGATGAAGAGGAAGATTATTTGAGGGTTTCAGCCTCAAATAAAACGAACTAATCCTTAATAATTACAACCAAATGCATTACGGAACTTGAAAGTGAAACATACACTTGATATCACCAAAAGTGCAATGTGTTCTCACTTATTCAAACTTCAGTAATTCTAGTTCAAGAATGGTTCGAGCCCTTTAATATTCTACTAAAAATCGCACAAAATGTTCTTTGCTTAGTTTTCTTTCAGTAATCTCAGAGCAAAAAATGTTGCACAAACTATGAAAAATCAGCTACGGTGTGACGATCTGTTGAGATAGAAGGGGCTAGTTCATGGAAGATGTTTTGTCGCAAGTGATTCTAGATAGAAAATTAAAGACAGTTTTTTTTTGTACTGACAATGTGGACTCTTCTTCAAACTCACTTTCCTACAAATCATTTACTTTCAAAAGGGGAAAGTTACAGTGCCGAGAAACTCAGCGACAAGCAGATAACACGTATATGTGGAGATAGTATGGATAGGACGAAAAACTGCCATCGCTAACGACGGAAAAGTCAGCCAACGTCCACTGTTTAGAAAATGTACAACTAAACGATTTTGTTTTATCAAAAAAAAATAAAGTTGAATGGTTATAAAATTGTTGAATGATAGCTGTGAATAATTCATAAGAAATTTTAGAATCGATACAGAAGATCCGTCTTGTTTCATAATTGATAAACAGAGCAAAAAACTAATACTATTGCTGAAAATAAAAAGGTAATGCCCCTTCGTTTAAAACAAGGGCAAGATAAAGCCTACTGTACTGGCGGATTATGGTATACAACAATCCAAGGGGGAAGAGAAGTGTGGGAAGACCCCTAAGTGATGGTTGGATGGCTTCTATTGTGACTGCAACAGGCTACTAGCCTAAGCCGGGAAGGATGAGGAGGACAGCGACGAACAATAATGCCAAGAGTGTATAAGAAAATGCAAGGGAAATAAAACGATTGAAATCGATGTACAGGATTATTAAGTTATGAATTAACTACCGGTTTTTCAGTAGCGGATCAATAGCAGTGTTACAGCTAAAAGAGTTCGTCGGTTTTTAATGTTTGTAGTGTCGTAGCAACAAATATTTTTTATAACTGTCAAGTTCTTACTTAGACGAAAACGAAAAAGACAAGATTATCATCCGTTATACGTGAAATCAAGTGTACACCAAAACGCAAAAATAATTACGGAGGTAATAAAATACGTCAACAATAGCGTGAAACTAAGTAACCTTTTACAACATTCCTCGGTGGTATTAAAAAAAAAATTATTACGGAGGTAAATGAACTACGTCAACAATAGCGTGAAACTAAGTAACCTTTTACAACATGCCTCGGTGGTATTACATTTCAGTAAAGAGCACAGACCAGGACAGTCAGTCCGCGGTGACCGCATTAGCAACGCATTTACGCATACTGTACGACAAACACTGGCCAAGACGTAAACACATTATGTCACGACCGGATGCCCTTACTATCGACAACCAAAGCAAACAGCACCGGGTCAATCAATACGTACGCTGTCAGTAATAGTCAGATCATATAGGTGCCCTCTACTAACTGCATATACTGTCTAAGGAGAACATAATATACCCCTATTGTTGCCACGTTTCATGTTTTGTATGTTTGAATATATAGATTCCTTCAAAGTTCGGTTTTTACGTTTGTGGAATGTGATGTTTATGTCAGGTTCAGAATCTGCAAACGACGTGTAGAGAGTTTCTTAAAATTACCTCAGCCGGAGACCCCCAGCTCATATGCATCTCCGAAAGCAAGAATAAACTGCTCAATAAGCTTATGGCTAAAAGAAAAACAATTAAGTGCCTCTGTGGGAAAAAGATGGGCAACATTGGTTACGGACGGCCCCATCAACAGAACTCTACCCCGAGCAACTAGTGTTGCTCTTTTTAGAACTATAACCGGTCATGACTACCTGGCCTCCCACCTGCACCGCATCGGCGTGTTGTCGTCTCCTGAATGTGTTCTCTGTGGATACGCTTCCATGAATGCGGATCATCTGACTACATGTCCAGCCTTGCTCTCAGACACGCAAGTCCAAGACGAAGATGATACGGCAAGGCTCTCACGTCTTTACTGGTCCGCGCGCCGCCTAATGGCCCAACGGCCAAGGGTGGGCGTTGGTTAGTAAGTAAGTAAGTAAGTAAGTTTCTTAAAATTCGTTAATTTTGACAGACAAATATAACCATTATATTTTGCATGATACATAGTAAACTCTGTTCTTAGCTTTCCATTAAACAGGCGTTATTCTAATGTCTAAATCTTTACAAATATTTCTAATATAATATTTAGCAGAGGATTCAGGCAGCCTAAATGAAATTTGTAAGAGGGACGCAAGGTTGTTCTCTCTTGGATCGCAGAAGGAACGAGGACATTAGATGCGATTTAAACATTGTATAATTACACTAGAAGATTGAAGACCACAGAAGGAGATGATGTGAACAGTTGACTCGCATGACTGATATCCGTCTACCTGTGGCTGCCTTGGGTTATCGCCCTACTGGGAAGAGAGTTGTCGGTAGACCGAGGAGGAGATGGGTTCCGGAACAGGTCTAAGGCCTCGTCCTTGCAGTGGTGATTATGACGAAATATCTTTTTACAAAGTTAATTTTTAATGTTCTAACAAAACATTTTTAAAAGTTAATGACAAAGCGGCATAAAATGAGTGTGAAAAATAGTGTTTATCTAAAAACAAATATAGATATATGTCTAAGATAGCGACTAACATTTTATGCCACGTTATGTTATAACAGCTTTCTCATAAGTAAATTCTCTACAAAATTTACTTGAAAATTTAGTTTGGTTATTTACAAATTCATTAGAAATTTAACAAAGTTTTTGTTAAATTTGTTACAAACGTAGCATATTTTTTCACAAAATTAAAAAGTTACGTTTTTCGATTCCAAATTTTAGCAATTTGAACAGTTTTCTTGCAAACTACTAGTGGCACAGCTCTTTAGCCATTTTTAGTATTTTAGGACGAATGACATAGGGGATTACTATTTTGTCCCACAAATATAGAATTTGTAGAAAATAATTTTGCCTAATTTTGAAACAGAAGCCAAATTTTTTCCACACCATAAGTCGTACAGAAACCGTTTACTAACGTTATGTTTACATAACATTTTGTTTTTTTAAATTTTAGCTTTAGAATCACCCCGTGGACCACTTTCCTTTCGTCCCGGAACATCCTGTAAAAGACCTTTTCTAAATAACGATATTTTATATTCTAATTTTAAGAAAGGTATAAGATATATCATTGCAAGGGATAGAAAATCTACCCGCCGATTTCACGCTATTATTTGTTATTATAATATAACAAAAAATGTAAAAAAGTTCTAACAGTTACAATAAGATATAATAGTTTATATAAATATTTACAGTTTTTACACTTAACTTATTTTTACTGCTACGGTTATTGGTAACGCCAAAGTGTATCACCCATTCTGTGATATATGGCGTCCATATACAGTTGCTATAGGGATCCACTGACTGGGCGCAGCAATTTTTGTAATGCGAGCAAACATTTTCCAATGTTATGCGGCATCATAGAACCGGCCATACAATTCCCGTTCTTAATACTATCAACAAAATGCGGTTGGCAGCAGATAAAAGTTCCGACTGTCCAAGTTTACGACTAAAAATACTACACATAGTGTGTCTGCAGCCGATATTACATAAATATATCTGTATACAAGTAACTGTTGTGGGCAGTAGAAAAGGAGAACTGAGGTAAACTGAGAGCAGTGGACATAGACTGCTGCAGGATAAACTGTATATAGAAAGTCGGACTAAATAGGAATTTTACGAAATAAAGGAAAGAGTGGACCAATACCGAAATCGTCTCTTCTTCTTCTTCTTCTTCTTCTTCTTCTTCTTCTTCTTCTTCTTCTTCTTCTTCTTCTTCTTCTTCTCCGTCTTCTTCTTATTCTTCTTCTTAAGGCTGTTTACCTTACGGTCCGTTGCGCACTCCTTGGTCCGATCATCTTTTGTTTTAGTCTTCCAATATTCCGCCGTCCTTGGATAATAAACCGAAATTTGTTTTGCTATCCTGTTCTTATGCACACTTATAGCATGCTCTGTCCAATCCTGTCTGTATTGGTTTATCCTTTCGTATAGGTTATAAGTTATTGTTCCAAGGATGTTCCTTATATCATGATTTACTAGCCGGTTCCTCCGTGATACTCCTAGTACTGATCGTAAATAACTCATTACATACTACGAAATACGTATTATAAGCAAATAAACTCGATTCTACAGACCCAGCTACATAATTATGTAGAAAATGTGGCCCCCAAAAATATAGAACTAAGGTTGTGATAGAACCTTATAGATAAGGTTGTGATAGTACCTTATAGATAAGGTTGTGATATCATCATCATCCTCAAGGTTTAAACCAGGAATGGTTTTGGTCCGGTCTCAAATAGGCAAATATTACAGCTGGTCACTCCAGCTCTTCCTCGGACGTCCCACACCTCTCCGTCCCCTCGGCTTATACTTCCAGAGTTGTTAGGGGATGCGGCAGTCATCTATTCAGCAAAGATGTTCCCACCAATTCAGCCAATACTGGGCGATCCTGTCGAATATACTCATAATATTCAGTTCCTGTCGTATATCTGTGTTGCTTCTATGATCATGGAGAGTAGGCCTATACCGTGCCACGTGCCTGAGAAATTTAATTTCAGCCGCTTGGATGCGACTGGCCTGGCCTTTCGTTAAAGTCCAATTCTCAGGCCCATAAAGAAGTGCGGGAAGAGCCATCACCTTGTAGAATTTTAGGCGTGTTCCTTTACTTGCTGACTTAGGGGTTCGCTGATGGTCCCGCACATAACGTTGAACTTATGCAACTTATGCACCACGTCGTTGCTTGCATTATAAGACACACTGTAGCCCAATTCAAAACTGCTAACTTGTTCCAGGACCGTACCATCTGTAACAATTTTTGCCCGTACGGGATCTGTTCAACTAAAAGCCATCACCTTGGTCTTAATTGTAGATATTTGCAATTCAGAGTCTTTGCAGATTCCGTTTAACAAATGTATAAATGCACTATAACATATCTGCAATATGTTTTCAGAGTCCGAAAAAATAGCCTCATCGTCCCCAAACAACAAAGTGTCAATTGTATAGTGACCAATCATAAAATGATCTGGAAGACACATTTGCCAGTTTTGTATGGCATCGTCAATATATAAATTAAAAAAATCGGCGGGGGCTGTGTCGGAGCCACGGCCGCAAATCTTCAGAGCGTAGAATACGTCTGTGTGCTTTAGGGTTGCTAATGTGTTATGAATAAAAATGTACTGCAGGAATGGATAAATGTACAGTTCCGATGCCGCTAAATAGCTCTTGTTTATTTACTTGTTACTATGGTAATTAATTCTGGTCTTGTTGACACCTTTATGGGCAGATGTACTGGCGCCGTCGTTGATCCGCTCGGACGCCTTCATTCTTTTACGTTCCCGGCACCGCTTCACTCTGTCATATGGTGTTTTACGGGTATCACTGGATTGCTCTTGAGAAGGCCTTTCCAACCGTATACGATCTCTATATTTTGATTTGGCTTTTTGACGAGTATAGGCCGACATTGCATTATTTATTTTAATTTTTTACTTTAACACCATATGTATTCACTATAACTATTTCACATTAATGTTTTATATACGCAATCGATAGATCTTGACGAGAGCTGACGATTGAATCTCAAACGAACGTCCTAGCTTCTCCGAGTCAAAATTTATACTAAACGGACATTATGTGACGCAGCGAAACGACCTCAAAATGGCGGCGCTTCCTCCTCCGCCGCGCGCGATGCGTCACAGTCTTCACTCAACGTAACGAATTCTTTGATCCTTTAGTTATCGAGTGGTGTAATTAAATTTTGGATGTAGGTGATAGACATGTAGCTGCAACACCAAACTGTATCCCCCGATTTTGTTATCATCAGTTTTCTGAATTGCCTCCCACTATGGAAGCAAATTTAAAGACGTATTCACGTCAAAAGGGAAGGTGATAATGGACACCCTTGTCGTACTCCACAATTGATCAGGCCAACTCTAGGAGCTGTTCTCGGTCTCCCTGCTTCTATTAAGATTTTATTCTCCATATACAGACTCGGTATTGCTCTAATTAGATGTTGTGTGATCCCTTTCCTGGCCATTAGTGGCCATAGGTTGTGATATGGTAGTAAAAAACCGAAATAAGAAGGGGACACTTCTAAGGTACCGTCACCGGCTGGTTTAAGGAGAAGATTAGAGACGTAGACAGAAGTAAATTCTGGCACGCTCAAAACGCTGGACGGCGCAATCAGAAATGTATTATAAAATTACTCCCATTGCTTTTAATACAGACATGGTAAACATTTGCACACACTGTTTAGTGTGCCTTCAGGACCCGTTAAAATTTTAATTATTTCGGCCTTCCCGTCACATCGTAGGTGTTTCGCTTGTTTTACGTTGCGTTAACGTTTAACTTCTTTTTTAATTTTTTAGTAACTTCAGGCTACCGCGCTTACTAGAAATAATTTACCTGGCTGCCCGGACGGACGGTGTTTGTGTTATGTCTCTAACAAAGATATTTTTGTGTTTCGGAAAAATTAAACGTTATTTAGGCGAATAATTTTAGTATAATCTAATGATATAAATACAAACATTTATTTCCTTTGGCAAAATTTATATATAAAGTCTATTGAACACTCTTCGCCCGTTTCTTGAGACACACGTGATTCCTGTCAAAAGTATAATCGTTATTTTGTTTATATTGACGTCCATTATAACATCGTTTTTTTTTAATGTGTTGACAATTAACTTCTGTATAGAAGTTACTTAAAACTGTATTCAGTCAAGTCGCTTAACGTTGACGCCATGAATATTATTCACACATTAAGTATACCTACCTGTGTACCATTGGTTGCCTAAGCAGATAAAGTAATATAAACTTGAGCATAGTTGAAAGCGGGGTGGTCAAGACAGCTTTCGACAGGGGACTTACTTGTTACCGATTTTTAATGGCTTACGTGTAAAGGTGAGAAAAAGGAGTTGTGTGTGTGTGTGTGTGTGTGCAGAGAGAGACAGACAGACTGAAATCAAGCTAATGACCTAACAAACCATCAAATACGATAAACTCAAGCTTTACGCATGTAATTATAAATAAACCAGTTTTACGCCTAGACCTTGGTAACGGCTAGAGGAACCGGAATCGTCTACGTCTGCGGAAGCCACAATCTCTGCCCTTGCAGCAATCCATCACCATCCGTTTATCATAACGCAAATCACAGGTAAAGATAAGGCGAAGCCTTAAGGTAAGGTAATAAAATTCGCACTGCAAAATTGTCGTGGCTGGTAACTTGAATTTTACGTGTCATCTGTCTACTCCTAACAAGAACGCTTACGCAGTTACGCGGGTAATTAAGCCCGCTAACTAATGTTTTATCCGAATCCTAACCAATGTTTTACAGAAATTGTGGATATCCAGAGTACTGCCTGTCCGATCGAGTTACCTCCTGTACTTTTCTTCCAGTATCACACTAAGTATCATGCTCTCGTACGATAGGAAGTCGTCTATTGGAAACGCTACGTCCCGGCATACTGTCGCTGGTTTCCTGCATAGGGGTCCGCTGTCGTCCGCTGTCGACCCAAATCTTGTCTTAAAGTGCGCTTCAGGACTAGCTACGTCTCAGGTTCGACTGTCTACCAATCCCAGACGGAGGTCCACTTCTTGCTGGCAAGAAGAACCGTCTTCAGTAATACTGGAGAAGATTCGTGATTCAGCTGATCACAACTTTCAATCGGGCGGCGGACAGGTTACTTAGTGAAATGTTGACCTTTCGTAATGTGTTTGGTAACATTGGAGGTAAGCAACAGCTCAATTTTATTCAGGGTTTAAGTTTAAACAGGTACTGTATATGAAACGTCCAAATTTCATGACAGCTATGTCTGTTGTTTTGTTAGCACTCAGAGTTTCTGTCTGATGGCTTTATGCAAGTTGTGTAATAGAGATCCGATACCGCTGACAACATGTCTAAACGCGAAGCGGATATTTTGAGGGAGGGGTGAACTTTTATTGTGTGCCTATACCTATGGGCGGGCAAGGCCTTGATTATGTCCATAGAGTTTTTCTGCATGTTTGCCTACATGATGCGACCCGTGTCCATTAATACGTATTTTGTGTTTGTAAATAGAGTAGCGATCTTGTCCGTGTAGGCTTGCGTGTACATCGTTCAAAGTGGTATTTCCTTTGTCTGCTAGCGGTAAGATGAGGTCTGTACTTTTATTTGGCATAGTTAAAGCCTTGGTTTCTACCTGGAAATGTTCTTTTTTGCGTAACAAGTGAGCCACGTCTTGGCAATCCCTCGACCGATAGATGTTCAACTGCCTGTTGAAACTTACTTATGATCTGTCCTGTCGGTAAGTCTATCGAGACTATGACCAAGTCGTGTTTTTTACCGAGTATTGACACCTATTCTAACGCCTGGCCTGAAATATTATGCTGGCCACCTGGTCTAGCCTGCTAGGGTTTCCGATTGCCGTTGCTATCCTTTGCTGGCGATTTAACATAAATTCTTCTGTCAGTCTGCCTTGATAGGTTCGTGTGTAACTGCTCGGTACTGTCAGACCTGTCTAACAGGTTGCATATAGCTGAATTAACGGCGTTTGGTTTAGTATAATGTGCACTGCCAGTAGCGTGACGTATGTTTCGTTAAGTATGTGTAATGGTTTGATATGTTGCTGATATTAACGCTAGACTGTCACGGTGTAGTGTCAAAGCGGTTTCTGGAATATTGTAAACGTCTTAAACTTATGTATTGTCCTTGCGTAGGCTAAACGCCTATTCTGCGAGAATTTTGAGTTTCTTCTAGGAGAGATCTCGATGAGTCCAGTTTCCATTAATGCAGTCTAATTTAGCTGAATAATGTTGTTTTTTAGTTTACGATTTACATAAGCGCGAGCGGTTTATGCCAGCCTGTGTGTCTTTTGTGTGGGTCTAAGTAATTGCTTATAAAAATGTGAAACACAACAATACGTGGTTTCAGCTTAAACGGTCGGACATATTTTTCTGCTACCTAAGTTTTGTGCTATTTAATGATTAATATTATTTAAGGTTGGTTGCTTCTACAGGTAGGTTAGGTCGCAAGGGTCGTGAACCCCGGTTACCGCCAAACAACCACTTACAAATACATTCGTAAAGGTAAACGGTATTATGTTCTCGTGGGTTTCACTTTGTACTGGTGTTCCCTCGTGCAAAACGTTTTTGTGCTTTTGAACACGGAAGTTAATACTTGACTGCCCAGCTGTTACTCGGCGTCCGAGAGAGTCAATACAGTACCTTCGCCATACACCAACAATAACAACTTTGGTAAGCGTTAGAATCCTTTATACAGTACTGTAATAAGACGTACTTATTAGCTGAACACTGATATTGTCTCTCGGAAACTTGCATACATTTCATAATTAACAACGTCATTATGAGGGCTCCTAATCCTTGACTAGAATTTGAAACAAAATTAAACGTTTTTTAACGCACATCTTCGTCGCTTTGGACGCGTGAACGCGATGCTTGCACGTGTGACGTCATCAAGAATGCACATATATATACAATTAAAATTTATGATTTTATTCAATATAGTTTCTTCTGCAAGTAGTGTATTACTTTTTGTCGTTTCAATAGCTGACCGCGTTTCACTGAAGCACATCAGAATCATCAGACGCTTGTTAAAATAAGAGGCATTTTACAAGCCTGTGATGATGTAGATGGTGTCTGTGAAACGTGCGCCAGATATTGAAACAAAAAAAAAAGTAATACAGTACTTACAGAAGAAACTATATTGAATATTATGATAAATTATATAATTACTGCAAGCAACTCTGAAAAAAACAATTCTAAATTTATGTGTCAAAAGAAATAATTGTTTTCACTACAATAAGCGAGAGCCGTTTGAATGCCCCTTATCACCTACTGCCCGTTGGGTGCAAGTTGCGCCTGTCTAATAACAATAATGACAACAACAACAACAAAGTAATAATAATAATAATAATAATTATTATCATCATCATCATTATTATTTTCAAGGATTAGACCAAGGATAGTTTGTTCCGGTCTCAAATAGGCAGAGATTAGAGCCGGTCACTCCAGCGCTTCCTCGGACGTCCCACACCTCTCCGTCCCCTCGGCTTACAGTTCCATAGTTGTTTGGGGATGCGGCAGTCGTCAATTCGGCAAAAATGTTCCCACCAATTCAGCCGACACTGGGCGATCCCGTCGAGTATACACATAATATTCAGTTTTATGCCGTATATCTGTGTTTCTTATATGATCATGGAGAGTATACCCTGCCACGTGCCTGAGAAATCTCATTTCAGCCGCTTGGATGCAACTTTCGTTAAAGTCCAATTCTCAAAACCCATAAAGAAGTGTGGGAAGGGCCATCACCTTGTAGAATTTTAGGCGTGTTCCTTTACTTGCTGACTTATGGGTTCGCCTGATGGCCCCGCACATAAGGTTGAACTTATGCAACTTATTCACAACGTCGTTACTTGCATTATAAGATAGACTGTAGCCCAGGTATTAAAAAATGCTAACTTGTTCCAGTAATAACAACAACAACAACAACAACAATAATAATGATAATAATAATAATATGAAGAAGAAGAAGAAGAAGAAGAAGAAGAAGAAGAAGAAGAAGAAGAAGAAGAAGAAGGAGGAGGAGGAGGAGGAGGAGGAGGAGGAGGAGGAGGAGGAGGAGGAGGAGGAGGAGGAGGAGGAGGAGGAGGAGGAGAAGAAGAAGAAGAAGAAGAAGAAGAAGAAGAAGAAGAAGAAGAAGAAGAAGAAGAAGAAGAAGAAGAAGAAGAAGAAGAAGAAGAAGAAGAACAACAACAATGATAAGAAAAATATTAATATTGAAAAATAATATATTTTAGAGAATTATGTAAATAATAATATGTATCGAATGGTTATCAAAATTTTTATAACAGGAAGACACAAAATCACTCATAAATCTGTTAATTTCTATTGTATTGCTCGCATACAAATTCCGATAAAGACAATAAATTGTAGTGAAACGTTGACAGAAACATTTTAAAAATTGTGTCAACCTAACGACCGAAAGTCACAAAACCTGCCACGAGTCACGTATTATTATTAAGCTGTTCTCAATAACATACCTACATATTTACTTATATCTTGTTTCTATAGTTAGTAAAACGTTCTCATTTCATATCCAGTTAATTAAATTAAGTTTGCAAAGTAAATACAACACCCAGTTTACATAAGCAAATTACTCAGCCGTTATTATTAACCGTTACAGTATAGAGATATTTCCAATTACACACAGCAGTGTGATGTGACAGTGCCGGCGGGTTAGTTTAGGAGATTTTTAACAGGAAAAGTTGCGAGCGCTGAGGCTGGCTTGTTCCCTGCAGCTGTGCGACTGTGGCTGGTTGAGTTAATTAGGGAAGGCCAAGAGCCACGCCAGGCAAGGCGAGGCAGTTAACAAACACTCGTGTCGTGACCTCCGTCTTGTCGAGTTAACTTTACAATTCAATGCGTGGTAGACACAATTTATTACGGAATCGTATCGATTGATAGGCTAGCTTTATTACCATACGCATAATAACGTTGCGTTTGATTGGTATTGTCTCGATATTGTACGTGTTCACTTCAATAATTATACATCTAATCGTAATTCTCAATAAGAACACTTTTCCAGGTGATAACTGCGTTCTCAGAGAATAACAAATTTTATAATAATATTAAATTCTATGCACGATATGTAGACGACACCTTTATAATTTTTAATGGCACGCTACGGCAGATAGAGAAATTGAAACATTATTTGAACAGCCTTAGCAAGAACATACAATTTACCCTCGAAACAGAGGTTGACAATAAACTCAATTTTTTGCACCTGACTGTTACAAAGTATCTTAATAAATTTCAATATAAAATATACAGGAAACCCACCACCACAGATATTACAATACACGCCGATTCTCATCACCCATACAGTCAGAAAATGGCGGCTTACAACAGTTTTGTTCACAGGTTGGTAACGATTCCACTTAACCAAAAGGACTTTCAGGACGAATTGGATATAATAAGGCACACAGCAATAGCGAATGGGTACAAGAGTTCGATGATAGATAGACTTCTTAAGCGACACCTATATAAAACTAGATCCCACCATAATACCATCGATGATAATAAAGTTAACAATAATAAAAATAATAATAAAAAGTATATTGCCGTTAGAAGAGAAAACAGGTGTTTACAGGATGTCATGTGATGATTGTGATTGTTTCTATCTGGGTCAAACTGGCAGGTCTTTCTTGAAAAGATACAAAGAATATCTACCAAGGAATGATTTAGACAAGACCAAATCTAATTATGCGCGCCATCTAATGATGCATAACCATAATTACACAGATTTCAATACTAATTTCAAAGCAATCCATGTATGCGGTAAGGGTAGGTTAATGGACGCTCTCGAGGAGTTTGAGATTTATAAATCATTTAAAGACAAGAATATCAACAATAACAGTATATTAAACGAACAATTAAGGTTTCAATCTCACTCACTATATGATACAGCCCTAAATATAATCGCGCATGACGGTAATGACTGGTGATAAGGATTGACTTAATTCAATTAGTGGCTCGGCAACTACACGCGCGGTCGGACCGGTCCAACGAAGCCGAAGTTACATCGTGTTATGTGTGTGTCGTTATTGTGATTTAGTAAATATGTGGAAATGTGTTTTTATGTGTTTTATGTGAATTTTAACATTTGACGAGGATTACTGATGATGTGACACATGTCACGAAACGCGTCTATATAAAAAACGCTAGAACGAAGTCACTGACGGATACAAGGTAATTAAATTATTGATAACTGCGTTTTATTGATACCAGTCGCCTGGTTGCTAATCTAGAGTTCCCGGATTCGATTCCCGGGCCCGCACCCTAAAATCAAGGTGCGTTTTTCAGCCCCCAGGTCGATTCAGCCTGTTGAAAATGAGTACCTGGGATAACATCCTGGGGATAATAGTGGGCGGCTGAAGCGTAATGCTGGCCACACTGCCTTCCTTGTATGCCGTACGGCTTACATAAGGCAGCCTACCCTGCCTTCTCTTAAGGTACTTCGGTGGTACACATGGGAGCCATTATTCTTATCGATACTAGTAATTTTTGTTAGGAAGTGGAATGCTATTTACGCACATGGGCCAATCAGGCCATCGTGTCGGACTCTCTTCCTAGACTACCGACTACTACGTCCTCGCACTTCTAGACACTTCCTCGTACTTCTTGAACACTAGCGCGGGACCGTTTGCCACATTACTTTAGGCTATGCCTTGCCGTTCACCCCTGCAGCTTCATTCTGAATTGTTTTTCTTATGCGTGCCTAGGTTGCGCTGCGATCTAAATCGGCCTTCTTCATTCGTAGGATTGCTTCATACTACTCCTACTAGTACTACTACTACTACTACTAATACTACTACTACTGCTACTACTAATACTACTGCTACTACTACTACTACTACTACTACTACTACTACTACTACTACTACTACTACTACTACTACTACTACTACTACTACTACTGCTGCTGCGACTAATAATAATAATAATAATAATAATAATAAAAATAAAAATAAAAATAAAACTAAAATGGTATAACTAAAGATATTTACAATAAAAAGTGCACATCTAAAAATGCGAAAATAAGGCATTACAGTACAGTAGTGAAGCCAGAAAGCCTATATGCAAGTGAATGTCGAGCACTGAATTAAAATTTAGACTAACTGGAAATATTGGAAAAACGAATTATTACGAAAATATTAGGCCCACGAAAAACTTCTGAACGTTGGAAATTAAGAAGTAATGATGAAATATATCAAAGGATAGAAAATATAACAGAAACAATGAGAAAAAGAATACTGTTATTCTTTGGACATTTATATAGAATGGACGACAATAGGTTCACCAAGCAAATCTTCAAATATCTGTGGGGGAAGAAGTCAACGTCAAATTGGAATAAAGAAGTCCAAAAGGATTTAGAAAACAGTAATATACACGCAGAAGAAGCATTTGAAAGAGACGTTTTTCGGGAAAAGTGTTAAAAATAGAAGGAGCCCAGGGTAGGAGCGAGAAAAACGCAGGTTCAAAGTGGACTGAAGACAGGAAGAAGAGACACAGTGAAAAGATGAAAGAATATTGGAAACAAAGAAAAGATCAGAGAGTAAAGAATTGAAACTGGCATATGTTCCTTAGATGGCCGATATAAAAGAAAATAATGATAATGATAATAATAATAATAATAATAATAATAATAATAGAAGAAGAAGAAGAAGAAGAAGAAGATGATGATGATGATTATAAAGAAGAAGAAGAAGAAGAAGAAGAAGAAGAAGAAGGAGGAGGAGAAGAAGAAGAAGAAGAAGAAGAAGAAGAAGAAGAAGAGGGGGAGAAGAAGGAGAAGGAGAAATATAAGGAGAAGGGGAAGAAGAAGAAGAAGGAGGAGGAGGAGGAGGAGGAGGAGGAGGAGGAGGAGGAGGAGGAGGAGGAGGGGAGAAGAAGGAGAAGAAGGTGGAGAAGAAGAAGAAGAAGAAGAGGAAGGAGAAGAAGAAGAAGAAGAAGAAGAAGAAGAAGAAGAAGAAGAAGAAGAAGAAGAAGAAGAAGAAGAAGAAGAAGAAGAAGAAACGATTAGCCGAATTTATGAATCACATTATCAGCAGCAAAACTGAGACTGAAGAATCACCTGGCATGACTTGTTACTTGTACACGTACGCAGACTTAATAAGCGGAATAGTTGTATAACATGCATGTAATCTGTACAACCGGAAAACAATGATATTTGGAAAATATACAGCATACCACATGATAATATAATTAAATAAAAATAATACCTAACTAATATATAACAGTAATTAATATTAATAACAATCATTACTTCATTGCACACTTTTTGCAGTACGAATAACAAGTACAATCCGTTCCGACTCCTGCTAGGTTGGACAGTAGGCTGTTCCACAGATTCCTTATAACTATTAAAAAAAGTATATTTTGGAATTGCTAATAGGCCAATAGTAAAATATGAATATATTACTGTCTTTGTTTCATACTAGGTTTATTCTGTTCTAGAAAGTCTCTATTCTTGATAGCGATATTTAATGTTTTGAGTTAAGTAAGTTATGTGTAAAATAAAATTTTACTACAATAATTTTACTGAAGTGATGATAACTACCGAGCTAAAGAAACTATTTTCTTGTTGAGCACAACGCATGTTGAACTTGAAGGCTAGACGTAGCTGAGACAAGTTGAAAAACATAGTACATTCTTTAGAACGACTTAAGAAATATTTGTATTTTTTTAACTACAATATGTTCTCCATATGAGCAGCGTATAAAAAGTTTCGTAAATACTTACAGGAGACGACACTTACGTAACAAGTAAACGTTACACAAGAGACTGACCTGAAAAAGATAAAACAACATAAGTACAGAGGTTTCTTATAATTACACGTACTCCGATAATTATAGGATTATAGATTTGGTTTATGTATAAAGTTAATATCCGTGATTCGATAAACGTAAAATGTTATAATTTCTTAATTTTTTTCTCGAAATATGTATCATTTTGTTACGACGGTCTCACGGATCGTCGTCTGGTACAGTGGAAACAAACTACAGACACCGATGAAGTCACTAATTACCAGCTTTAATGAGTCACAAATAACAACTTTAAATCATTATGATACTTTCCTATAGTAATTCAAGTTAAATTTGTCCACAAGCAGTAATAATTCAACTATTAAGAGTTCCGCACTAATTATAATAAAGTAATCGCTTTCCACAGCAAACACTTGATCCGTGCTTTACAATCTCGTCAGGTCTAACTAACTACTGCTGGTCTGGGCTGTGCGGTTGTGCGTCGCAGAGACAAACCGCTCGTAATCTGAGTTCCGAGCTACCTTCTGGAGCTCCTCCCTCGTGGCCCTGCCCAAGTAGAGCGTGTGCTCTATAGCAGGCCGATTCTCGGCTGTTGTGCTAGCCTACACTAGCGCAGTATACACCGAGGGCGTTTCCACGAATCACCTGGACGTATACGGTACCTGCCCAGCCCAGCCACAAGAGGATTGTCTGGGAACCTCGCCGCACGTGCATAAAATTTACGTGCAAGCCGCCTGAATGTTTCGTCTAAGGAGCGGACGCCAGTCATCTCCTTAGAAGGCGTGACGAGAAGCGACGGGGCACTTTGGCCGCTAGCCGAAGATGCCCCTGTCGAGGACGCTTTGCGACTTCTTTTTATGCATTGCGGCGAGGTAACCCCAAACCGGGCAAGCGTAGATAATGACCGGCAGCATATACGATACGCGCCGACGATCATCTTGCCTAATTTCCTGGTCATGGCTGAGCTGATCAGGAGTGGAAACAGTAAGCTCAGACGAGCGGATGCTCGCTTAAGAACTGTCTGAGCGTGGGTACGCCAGGTGAGCCGACGCGACGGTCGAGGTGTAATCCGAGGTACTTAACCTCGTTGGACCAGCGCAAGTACGTTCTACCGATACGTAACTGCCTAACAGGGTGCTTCCGTCGCTTCGAGAATTCGACGGCTACACTCTTGGTAGCGTTGAGTTGCACTCTCCAATTTTCAGTCCAGTCCCCGAGCGTGTCGAGCTGGCGCTGCAGTCGTAAGACGGCTCTCTCTACATGACGATCGGCCGTAAATACGGCCGTGTCATCAGCAAAGAGGGCCACCTGGACTCCAGGCTGTCTCGGCACGTCGTTGACGTAGAGTGAGAACAGAAGGGAGCCAAGAACACTACCTTGAGGGACGCCGGCTGTGATTCGTCTCTCGGAAGAGACTGAATCTCCAACTCTCACGCAGAAGGTCCTCTCCGTCAGAAAGCTAGCAACCAGAAGGAGGTAAAAACCGAGCCGCTGCTGCTTATATATAGTGTTACGACGGTCTACTCGATCGTCGTAGGTACAGTGGAAACAAAATAAGTACAAGACACCAATTAAGTCACTAATCACCAGCTTTAATTTTCACAGTTAACAGTTCGTAATTAACAACACAGTGTCTACAACAAATCAAATGAAATTGTTCATACGCAATAAAATGTCCACTAATATTAAAACTCAACTGTATTACAATTATACCGTCCGAATATAAAACGCAACACTTCACTAATAACTACTTGAACGTACACCGTAATAACTCGAACCGCTCTGTAAATATATCGCACTAATACTCTCGAACCGCACAGTCAAAAATCTCGCATTGAACTGAAAACTAAGGCCACGACGCGATGTATTTATAGTTACGCTACACACACCACAAGCTTCCAAACTGCGTCTTATCTCTCGCGAACTACGTAATTGCTACGGCCTTGACACAGTCCGAGCGCCCGAGCGAAGCCTGCACAGTCGAGAAAATTCTCGCAAAATGCGTCTAGTAGCACGTACACCACACGCTTACGTCGAGATCTTTCTGGCGCATTCGATAAACGCGTAGATTGTTCTGTGCTGTCGTAGCAATAGCTTGCAGATGTTTCAGAATAATGTTCCGTTCTTTTGACGTCGCGTCAGCATAATTTACGTAGCTAACAAGCACTCGGACACTCAAGATAGTACTTGACTGTGCAGCCGTGACAGAGACGCAGCACATACCCGACTAGCCGAGAACCGTGTACTACGACACTCTCAACTTTTCGAGAGCGTTCCGTAATTGTCGCAAACTATTATATCGCTATTACCACACACACACACACACACACACACACACACACACACACACACACACACACACACACACACACACACACACACACACCTAAAATTTGTCCTCTATTCGTGGTGAATGCGGGGTTGGGTTTTGTCTGTTTTCTCCGAACATTTCCCGCAACAAACTCGTTTTTCTTAGCAACTTTTCCACAGAGACATCTCTGCCATCTTCAGCCAGATTCGTTCTCGATGTCCTCGGCGGTAATGATTGTTCACTTAAGCTGGCCCTATATTTACGGACCGTATTTTGGCTTTCGTGTTGAAATGCCGGATTCCTATTTTTTTTTTTTGCCGAACTCATGAATGTTGAGCGATCGACTTGTCTGATTGTTGTTGCAAGCGTGGATTATCGACACCAAAGGCTCGATGATATCATAAGCCGTCGTTTCGTTTCCTGAATGCGCACGATCTTTCTTCAATCTAAATAGTCTCTTCTATGATGCGTTCTGCAGCGTTTCCGAGATCGCTAGTAAGTTGGTCCCATCCAAACCGATATCACGTGCAGTCTCAATTGCATGCTGGAATAACGTAAAATGTTCAGGTCGTCGCCTGTTACAAACTTTTGATCTCAGACGTTTTGGCTTATGTAGCGGCTTATGTAACGGCTCATGTAACGGCTTATGTAACGGCTCATGTAACGGCCTATGTAACGGCTTATGTTCTTTCTTCTCTTAAAGGTCCATATGTTTATGTTTTACACATTAATTTTTTAGAAGACACAAGTGTTTCAGTTTCCTTCATCTTTCTTTCTACAGGTATGCTATTTGTATTACTTGACTGCACTCTGTATTACCTATTCACCATAATTACTTATGTGCTCTTATCTTATATACAATCTTCCAGATCCCATGGAATAAGCGCAATAACTGCCATTACTTTTTAATTTTACTACAAATCCCTCATAGGGAAGAAAATCAATAGCATTGCTGAACAACATATTGTGGGACCAACAAATATCAAAACAAAATAAACATCGTATATACAATGCAATTGTGAAACCAATTACGTCATACGGGTGTGAAATACGGCCAATAACACAAAGGACAGAAAAGGTGTTGTCGGCTACTGAGATGGATTACTGGCGAAGAGCGGCAGGGAGGTCACCACTGGAAAAAGTAAGAAACGTCAGAATCCGGGAGATAATGGGGTTACAGTGTTCTATTGTTGACGACATAAGAACAAAACAGCTAAGATGGTTTGGACATGTGCAAAGAATGCCGGATAATCGACTCCCCAAGCAAATTTTGGGATGGACACCATATGGTCGTAGGCGAAGAGGAAGACCTAGGTTGAGTTGGAGAGAAGGCATCAATCGGGCAATGAGAGACCGGGAATTGGAAGAAGAATCTTAGTTGGATCGAGACCAATGGAGACTAGGGATCGGAAGACGTAGGATAACGTTATGAACCGATTTATATATATACACACATATATATATATAAATTAGGAAAATTTACAAATATACAAACATAAAATACAAACAAACTAATACCTGAACAAATACAAAACATTACACAATATGCAAAGCACTCAACATCGAAAATACACAAAAAACTAACACATACACCACAATCACACACAATAAAACCAATTTGAAGTACCAGAAGCCAACAGGAAGCCACAATAATAATAGTCAACCAACACATATGTACTTCACCTGACACAAAAACCGGCAGGCTGAGGATGGGTACAAGATGGTACCGAAACATGTTCCTAATAAGGAAAAAAATATCATGAGGTAAATTTATTATAAATATTCAATGTAATATATATACTGTATATTCCTCATAGCTTTTTGATACGTACTGTAACACACACATTCTCTTATAGTTGTTCATTATTTTGATTTGGGGGAACCAAAATAATGAACCTTCGCCACCTTCACAACGTATGTCACACAGTAATCAAACACACAGTGCCTGATCGAGCAGACTTTACCCATCATATATTGTTTTAAACGATACTCTTTGCCCATGTAGGGCAGTTTTTCACCGATCCTACAGTGCCTTTTCTTGTATCTATAATTTCAAATTAATTATCAACACATTACTAATGTATTTTGTGAATAGTTACTCATTGGACAGCTAATTAAACGCCTTAAAGTTAAGCATTTCCATAATTAATAAATAACACGTCGCTGCCTAAGCGTACTTAAACCCTACACTAGGTACAGACAGAACATTAACAAGACTGACAAACGATCTGTATAAGGTAGATTGAATATAAAGTCCGACAAAAACGCCACGGTTCAAAACATTCGGTCCATGTTGACCGCATCGGTAATGCATTTGCGTACTCTATTTCAGTATTCCAAACACTGGTCGAGACGTAAACACATTATATCATGACAGCCTGACCTCACTATGAATACCTAAAGTAAACGTCGGCGGGTCGACCACTGCTCTGTCTGTAAAGTGACTGCCCTAAAGTTTGCTCACCTTACTCAAGCTAAAGGTTGACTGCATAATACTCTGTTCAATTGTTTCACATATAAGTGAATTTACAAACTACTTCGTATTTATATTATTGAATACATACTGTCGGTTACGTAGTTATTATACGATATCAAAGAAACATGATAATTCACTACCATCGATAACAAAAAGAGACAATAAATGGAAATAGGATATAATTATTATTTTATTATAATTATATTCTCCATATGAAAGTAATGCTAAAGGATCGGCCACTTAAAGTGATTTTAAAGCAAAAACTGAGAGAAACAAAGAAAAATGGAAAGCACAATCAACGTGGAATCAGTAAGTTAGAAGATTTATGAGAAAGAAAGAAGTTTAAGAGAAGTAATGTTCTGGGGCAGAGAAACCCGCAAGAAATGTCTGCAAACCGGTCAGTGTGGATAGAATGTTGATATTTGAAATCTGTTCCCCCGTATTTTACTATTTCGATTCACAAAACTTATATTTACAGGAGTACTGCTTACAGAAGTCGCAAATAGTGTGTACACTTTTTTTATATTCTAATCTTTAGGCAAATAAATTAAAAAAAAAATAATTTTTTCTGATAAACGCAACAAACATAGATTGTGTATAAAACGATGACCACCATAATTTACCACGATTTGCTTAAGTAGGTAGCGCTAAATACTGCAGAAAGAATTCGCTAGGGAATGACCACGCTTTTCCTAAGCGGTGGGTGGAAAAATACACGGATGCAAATAGGATAATAATCAGAGTTAAACGTGAAAACATTTACCATTCTGTGCCTTTAGGAGTAGTTGGATTCTAATTACTTCTGCTTTCCTATCGCCACGTAGGAGTTAACTTGTTTTTATGATCTTCAAAATTTAATTACATCCCAACATTTTTATTTCTTCAACAACACCTGCAGGCTATATTCGTTGATAAGAATAAACCTGCGTGGGCTCCTAGACAGACTAACCTAACAAATCTGAAGAGTATAATTTCTTTTTAACAGTTTTTCTAGGCGAATCTAATGAAAATTAAATGATATGCTATTTTTAACGTTAATAGAAACCACTCATTAGGATAAATAATAACTGTGTTAACGAGTAAAACGAAATATTGTTTACATAATTTGTGCGTAAGGTTACGCTCGGTATTGTTATTAACGTAAAATAGAAAATTCTCCCCTTACATTTCCTATAAAAAATTTGGACAGCAGTATGTCTGCCATCACCGTTTTGTCGTCTGGTACATCTGACCTTGCAGCATATGCAAAGTCAAGAAGATAGATAGAGAAATTTAATAAGAGGAGAATCAGCCTCCTATTGCAGCTGATTTACCTATCATCAGCTTCAGATACTGTCAGTAGGTAAAAAGACAAAACGATTCAACCTACGTAAGTGATACAATATATTGAAGCCTGACAAATAAAGTAAGGAAAGATACATTAATCAAATTTCATAAATGTTTATCGGTCCCGAGTTTAATGTATATCAGTTAAACGTGGACAATTACAGGAATAATGAATAAAGAATCCAAACAGCAGAGATGAGACTGCTACGGATGATCGCAGGTTGCACAGGGAGACATAATATGAGGTATACAGAAATAACAGGGCAGTTACTAGTTGTCGGCTTAAGTTAACAAATTAAAGAATGTAGGAATAAATGGGAACTATATTTACAAAGAATGAAAACTGAGAGGATGCCAAAGATTATGTGTGAATATCAACTGCAGTGACGGAGATCCCTCGGAAGATCAAAAAAGAGATGGAACGGTCGCACCAGACTGTTAGACTAATGCTTGGCAAAAAGAGATGTGGTGATCAGGTTGCAACAGGCTATCAGCCAAAGCCAAAGAAGAAAAAGAAGAAGAAGAGGAAGAGGACGAGGACGAGGACGAGGACGAGGACGAGGAAGAGGACGAAAGAAGAAGAAGTAGAAGAAGAAGAAGAAGAAGAAGAAGAAGAAGAAGAAGAAGAAGAAGAAGAAGAAGAAGAAGAAGAAGAAGAAGAAGAAGAAGAAGAAGAAGAAGAAGAAGAAGAAGAAGAAGAAGAAGAAGAAGAAGAAGAAGACTAAAGTTAGTGTTTACTGTTAGTGTTTCAGGTGTTCCTGAAATATGTGTTCATTAATTTGGATATTAACTAAGACCGTCTAAACGAAATCATAACGTATATCGAACGATTAAACTTTGAATACACCTCCCCGTTTATTCCGAAGACGCCATTTATTGTTTAATATTGTATTAGGGTTAGTGTTGATGGTGGTGAGATTGGCTGTTCCTGCTGGCGGTAGTAACGTAGCTCGTAGCGCCGCAAACACTTAACCACCCTTAGTTAAGTGCAGACGGTATTAAGTTCTTACAGGCCCCACTTTATGGTACGGCCACTTATGCAAAAAGTTTGGCGCTTTTGAAGACAAAGCGTGCTGCGCGGCCCAGCTGCTATTTAGCGGCCAGTTTACTGCCCTCATCTCCTCTGTAATGTTAACCAGACACAGGCTTATTTCTAGCCGAAACAGCGCTTGAGAATCCTTTATGCGCTCCTCTATTAGACGCGTCTAACTAACTCAACACGCTTGTACTGTTCTCTTACCTCTACTATGAATGTATAATCTTACTGTTCGTGGAATTTACATTGAGCCCATAGTAAAATTTAAAGAAACGGTGATAAAATCGTTAAATTTTAATTTGCTAGTCGTGACACTGATCATCCACCGATTAATTAAAAAATCATACCGAGGTAATGTTTCATAAGTAAAAAAATGGAAATAAATTTGATTAACCAAAATTAAATTGAATACATTTGTAAAAAAAAATAATAAGCAAATGAAAATAAAATATTTTTTTAGTTAAATATAATAAAAGTAAATAACAGTAAAATGAAATCAAACAGTTTGAAATCGAACCACTAAATCTGGAAATAGTTAATCAGTTTAAATATTTGAGATGTTGGTTGGCAGAAGATAATGACGAAAAAATAAAATAAGGAAAAGAATTCTGGCCGAAAATAGAGCATATGCTTTGTTGACAACTATATTCAAGACAAGGAATATCCACCATCGGACCGAGGTAACTTTATATAAAGTTATGATTAGACTGGTGATAACATGTGGCAGCGAGACTTGGACTCTGAACAAATAAGCCGCTAACATAGTCAATACTTTTGAAAGGAGAATTTTGAGGATATATGGGACCAACCCTGCAAGTCAATGGGATATGGAGAATGCGTCACAATGAGGAACTATACAAGCTATATAAAGACGATGATCTGGGCAGCACTATCTGACTGCATAGATTTGCAATGGGCAGGACACATCATTAGGATGGAAGGCAACCGAATACCTAGGAAGGTACTGTTTAGTCAAATCGAGGGTAAAAGGTATGTCGGAAGACCCAAGAAACGCTGGATTGACGCAGTGGCGAGGGATGCTGATACTTTACTTAAAATAAAACGATGGACATTGATCGCCACAGACAGGGAAAAAGGGAGGCTGAGGTTCGACTCCGAACTGTGAAGCCATAGAAAAATAAAAATAATAGTAAAAAATGGTTATACCCCACCCTGCTTAACTATGTCTTAGAGAATATAATTTGAGTAAAGAACGAGTCAGTACAGTTTATATCTAAAAAAGAATGGGCTTACATTTGAATATCTTGCCTTTGAATACGATAGATCCAGTGGTTTTCGACAAGATCTGAGTTTTTTTTTAATTTATTGTAAATTTGTAACCTGCTCGTCATACTTGATTTGAAGAGTTGTCTACTGACAGCTCTTCTTGTTATTGTCAACTGATTAAATCTTACACAAGTAATATAATTAAAAGGCTACATTTCTAAACATCTAAACAAAAAGACACTACCAAATGCTACTAGCATCAACTTAGAATATTACTTCAATATATTAAACAATGAGCCTATAAAAGGGAGCTCTATCAGTTGACATTAACGGTTAATGTTGACATGAATACAAATGATGCAGAGATTACAATTCAGATAACACAGACATTACAATAGAGATTATACAGATAACACGTTATTCATTGAACTTCAAGAGTAGATATCACAATTTCTGCCTTTTTAGTCTATAAATGTATTCACTATTATCTAACAAATTAATTTCTGGGGAGAAATGGCAATTACACAGATGTAAGTTCTGAAAGAATGAGTAGCTAAGGCAGGTTTACAAATCCCTGTACACTAAAGATCCAACCTGGATAACGAATATGGTGATATCAATATTTATGTACGTCAACTAGTAGGCAACAAATAAAGAAAGGGATAGAAAGATGGAGACGTGGTTTAGACTATGCCGGAAGGCTTAAAAATACAATTCACCATCATAACAGGCCAAATTCAATCACTACAGGAGGATAGTAAAATTTAATACTTGTATGCAGAAGAGATAATGGCTAGTAAGAGAATTCGAAAATATAAAAGAAAGAGGCAATATTATTATTATTATACAGAGGCAATAAAAGACAAGTGGGAAAATTCCACAAATACATCAACACGATACACCTCAAACTCAAATTTACCATAGAAATAAAAAAAAACAACTGTATAAACTTCCTAGACCTAACTATCACCAAAGCAAACAATACGCACACATATAAAATCTACAGAAAACCAACCACAACTGACATGGTCATCCACAACACATCAAATCATCCAACACAACATAAACATGCAGCTTTCAACCATATGCTACAAAAACTCACTAAAATACCTCTGAATAAACAAGACTATAAAGAAGAACTCAGCACCATAAAATACATAGCACTACAAAATGGCTATAACCCAGATTTAATAAACAAATTACATAGACAGATCCAAAAGAAAAACAACAAACCACAAAATAAAAACAACACAAAACAATATAAATACATCGCACTCACGTACTACAACTCAAACACACACAGAATTGCCAAGACATTCAGAAAATACAACTACAAAATAGCATTTTTTTTGTTTTTTTTTTTGGGGGGGAGAGGGTTTATACTAGGCAGGATACCTCTCGCTGGGTTGCCATTACCTTGCGAAGGGGAACGGTCGTATCTAAATCAGATGGCCCCTGACGGGAATTGAACCCGCGCCGACAGCGTAGCAGCGTCACACGCTAGCCACTACGCCACGACCGCTCCAAACAGGTGTTTACAAATTAAAATGCAATGATTGCAACAAGTTCTACATAGGCCAGACAGGAAGATCTTTTTCATCCAGATTTTCTGAACACACCTAAGCGCTAACCAATAATAACATACAATCCACATTTGCCACACACATCCAGACAGAAAACCACAGTTACACCAATATAAAAAACAATCTTGAAATTTTACACTACCTACCCAAAAGTCGTAAACATAATACCACAGAACAATTTGAAATATACAAACACAACCAAACAACATACTCAATGACCATTTACAATTTAAATTAAACACACTATTTGACACAATAATAAACAACACATACAACAATTCAAACTCCTGCGCCAATCCCCTCCACCTCCACCCTCACACTCAACCTGTTAACTAAAAACCGTTACACATAAAATTACCGACAACTTGGCACATTCTGTATCCAAACTCACTGAAGAAGGAGAACACCACTCCGAAACGTCGTCTGAGTGAATAAAACAAGTACGTTTACAGTGAAAGTAACACCAATATTAATATTAATAAAGAAAAGAAAGAGTTGAAATTTTGAAGGAAATCCTGGAACCAAGAAAAAGTGAACATTTTATTTGATATATGTCTGAGATTATGAATTTTATTACAGATGAAACAATTGATTCAGACTTTTAGATAACGTGTATGCGCATGAGTGTTACCTCTTCACGTACGTGTACAGCCTACAGCATTATTCCTTTACTTGTACAGTGAACACGGTTGGTTAGAACCGCCGGAAAAATTTCATCCTTATGTCAATAAATGTTGTTATGATACCTCTTTTCCATTCTTCTTCTTTTCTTCTTGTTTTTGGCAGCCTTAAAGCTTGTTTATTTCATCGATTCCTTTCATGTTTTTACTGAATGCTCATGGAAATCTCCAGCCTACTGGTTTGTTACCAACCGCTACTCAAAGAAGAAATTTAATGAACCTTAGTACTAATAGTACCAACGACAAGCCTCAAATCGGATGGTGGAACCTGGAACAATTACACCTCTACCTTGAAAATAGCTTCCATAAATAACTGCAGTTTCCGTTTTTAAAAAGTTTTTAGGATATCAGTAGACACCCAGGCTACTTATCTACAGGTCCTGGGTTCGAATGTCGGGCTCACTATTAAATCAAGGTACGTTGGGAACAGAAGAAAAAAATGTATATGGATACCAAGATTATGGGATTCAAATTAAAAGACTTTGTAGATCATGTTGGAGTAAAGCAGGGAAAATGTTTGAAATTGTGAAGCTTCGGGTAAGGGACCGGAAAGACAGTTGTAATCCACTGGTAAAAAGTGATAATCCCGTGGTACCGGAATGATATCCAGTGGTAAAAGTGATTGAATGGAAGAAAGGACTAAACGACATTATTATATACTTGTGTACAGAAAGACGCGTGTTCTTTAACTAAATACGAAAGAATAAAAAATTTAACATAAATAATTGATGACAATAATAGGCTCCTTCCTTTTACAATCTAAGTGAATTCGGAGATGCAGGCTTCCTACATTCCACTCATCTCACAAACTGAATGAAAACATTAAATAGCGCTGTCCGAGAATTGAAGCTCGTGTCTTTAGATTATTAGGCAAATGCAAAACCCACCGACTCTGAGATCTCTAAACCTCTGATAATTATAATTGATGTACATTATTAAAAACGTGTAATACTTACTAATCATATTAAATTAATTTCTATGCAACAACAAGAATTGTATTTTTATTAACAATCTGAAAGTATAAATAACTCTAGCAAAAGCAACACTATTATTTGTTTTCATGAAGGTTAAACGTTTTACGGTTTGTGTTCAAGTGGTAACGACAGTTTTGAAGTAACAGAGAAGAAATAATATTCTCCGTTCGCGTATTGAGTTAACACTCACTACTGAGGACTTTATTCTGCTCTGTACATAACGGATGTTTAACTACCTTAAACGGTACGACGCTACGGCAAAGAGACGTCTTCAATTACAGAAATTCGAGTAGTGTCAGCCTGCTACATCACAGTGATGAGTTTGTCGGAGCAAACGCTGAGCCGAACTGGTTCCCTTCAACAGTCTGCTGTGTTAATTAGAGAAGGCCAAGAGCCAGGTTTGAAATGTTGCAAGCTCTGTATCTTGACCTCTATACGGACTTTACAATTCAGTACCTGTGGCTGATCAGTTTATAAATTAATGAGTTTCAAAACTTGGAGCCATGAACGACGCCTTTATTTTTATTTAATAATTGATGCACTTGACAAATAGTTTATGTTATCTACGGTCACTGGTTGTGGTGAATAAGCGTGCAGTTATTGTGAAAAAAACCTGTATAGCAGAAGACAAAGGTTGGAACACATGAAGCAGATTGTTGTGAGTATGGGATGATGTAGGTTTTGGGAGGTGAAGAGACTGGCTGTTGATAGGAGGGCCAAACCACTCAGCGACGCTGAAGGAAATCTCGTTGTTGCCATCTCGCTTCTTGTGTTAGGTATCTCTTCTGTTACGTTCTTCAGTCTGTCAACGTTTCTTCTTTCATCCACCTCGTGTCTTCTTAACTTTTGTGGCACTCGTAGTTTTTTGCATCGTGTCTAAACGTTTGTGTCTAATTACGATAACTTTAATCTTCATTACGGACTAATTAGTTTCCGCATTACGCTGAATGTCTTCTTCTTTTGTCCTTCTTGTATACTTCAAGGATTAGGCGGAACGACTGGACAAAGAAACTAATTTTTTCTTTAACTTTCTTATATTTCTTCTTCCCAATGGTTATATTTTAACACGTGAGGTAGACAACTTGGGTGTATGAGTAATGAACGCTTGTATACAACGTCGAATAACGTATCATTCTGGAATTCTCTGTTGTGTTTTATGTGCATTTGTCTGCGCTGTTGTTCTCCCAACTTACCGAGAAAACCGCAAAACCATAAATCGTAGAATCTCCTTGACTGTCATAACTCTCTTTGTGTACGACAAGCAGTTCACTGATAGTTTGCATTGATTTCACTTTCGTTCGTTTCTTGAGGAATAGACCAGCTACTATATAGGCAGCCACTGTATTCCATCCTTCGCTAGTGAGCATTATCTTGATAATGTTATCAGGGGTGATGTGCACTGCTTCAGTTTCGAGGCATTTTTGTTATGTGATATCCACTTATGGCATTTAAAAAATATGTAAAAAGCACCATCCCGATGCGAACCACAATATGCGTATCTTTGATTTTCCAGTTTCCCCATATTGTTGAGGTAGGCACGAAAAAATCTTCGCCCTGAGAGAAACTGCATTAGATAATCGTTGACCTCGCAATGACCTCGATTGATCCATCTGTCCATATGTTTAACGAGTTTGGCAATCCATCTTCCTCTAGGTTCTTTACTGAAAATTTTCTACCAACTTCGTATAGTCTCTAATATCGTTTTACCTTTAGGAGTTCTCCCAACCACAATTTTTATCAAATTTCAATTTTTTCTCTCGTATGAACAGGTTAGTAGGTATCGATCCAGCAGTTACTAATATTGCCGGTTCAGATACTATACTCTCTATTAGAAAAATCGCCTATTGCCTGAATGGCTAATGATGAACAAGGTTCATTTAATGTCTCTAATAGTTTTTCGGGAGTGTCCAGCATGCACAAGGGCTTGTAATATGATGGAAAGTTCAGATCACCAACTTTGTCTTTGTTTACGAGTAATAAGCGCTGCGTTTCCAATTGTTTATGAAGTTGCTACTACTACTACTACTACTATTTCAGTATTTATGTATTTGTTGTTGTTGTTTTTACAGAGTTATAACAATAAGTATACAAGAAAAGATGAACAAACACTCTGTCACCGTAAAACGCTGAAGAGGATTGAAACACTAGTCAATGCAGGACCTGACTGCGAAAACTCACTTAAAGGGAACCGTTCTAGTTAATGTAGTGTCAAGTGTCAATGAGTGTCAGAGATAGCTGTGCTGCTCAGTGTACAAGGGAAAGGTGCAGTTAATGCATATAAATGATACGTAAAAGTATAGCTGAGAGACATTACAGCAAACTCATCGATATGGGCAATCGAGCAGCGCTACATAACCAACTGTAGGAGGCGTTACACAAACACGTTACATCACTTCACTGTTGTTATCACTGACAAAAGCGACCAATCAACGAACCATAAACTCTACACTGACCAATATCAGTTATACTGCATTAATTTATTTATTCCGTTCTATAAATACGCTCTCAAGTATTTCTTTACCATAGTATATTATGTGTATTATACACACGCTTCGCCAAGCGCCTTCTCTAAAATAGAAGTTCTTTTCATTCTTTGATAACAAATATTGTGATTTGTAGATAATAATAATTATAGGCTACTGTTAATTATTTTTTTATTTTATGACCTTTTACCCTTGTGTTATATTTTTGATGATAAATTTTTTTCTTATCATATGGCATATGTAACTTACTTTTCAATTATTTACAAACTTTAATAAACTTGTCTTTTCATTTATTTTTATGAAAAGATAGCGTCTTTTTTAATGTTAAAACGAAAATAAATTCTCCATATTTCAAAAACGATATGTAAATGTTTCAAATCAATATTCCTTAAAAATTAAAAATATCCCCTTCTTTACTTTTCTCTTCCTTTTTTCTCTTCAAAGACGGTGAGACATTTCTGAAAGTGTCAATCGTCTCAAATTCAAGGTCAGGGGTATGGTATAGTACATCGTACGGTATGGTATGTGCTAAAGTTAATATGCCGAACTTTAGAAATTTAATATTAACAGAAAATCAACTGTAATCTTCTACAATAGAGAACGATCAGAGTGTAGTTCTCAGGGGAACCTACGTGCCAGCAATTTTAGTTCCTCGCATCTAGAAATCTTAGAGCCAAATCACCTATCTCTTCTGATATCATCAAATCACCAACTAATAGATAGATGAAATATCGGTATGGAGAACCATACATGACTTCCATGTTCTAAGATTTATATTTAAAATCATTTTCGAAATGCAAATATTTTTTCCAATGTATGCAAAACATTATTTGATTCTGTTTGAATGTGCGGCAGTTATCGTTCGTCATAGAAACAATTACTCTTGTTAAAACATTAAAAGTGGCAGGTAAACTACCCCTTTCCCTTAACCGATCTTCACCAAAATCAATATACCATGAGACCTCTACAACTCAGGCACATATGTAACAAATTATTTGATTCTGTTTGAATTTACGGCAGTTATCGTTCTTCATGGAAAACGTTCTCTTGTTACAACATAAAATGTTGCAGGTAAACTACCCCTTCCCCTTAACCGATCTTCACCAAAATCAACAGGCTTCAGCTTTTACAATTGATGAACGTATAAAAAAATATTTGATTCTGTTTGAATGTGCGGCAGTTATCGTTTGCCATAGAAAATACCCTTGTTAAACCATAAAACGTTGCAGGTAAACTACCCCTTTCCCTTAACCGATCTTCACCAAAAACAACAGGTCTTGAGAACTCTACAATTCAGGGCTGTATGCAAATAATCATTTGATTCTGTTTGAATTTTCGGCTGTTATCGTTTGCCATAGAAAAAAATCTACAAACACACACACACTTTTCGAAAAATGACTTTTTTCATGTTTTGAGTGTAGTACAATCAGAATCTGCAATAATCTCGAACACAATTTTTTTTTTGCCATCACCATACTTCCATTTCCTTAAGGAACATGGAAGTAAAAAACAAAATTCTGAGAGAAATTAGTTCATAAATATAAGTAACAGAAAAATTAGGAGAAGAGTTTCTTACACGTGTTCAAAGTAGAGGGCGAAGGAGATTCGTCCAAGTATTTGTAGTGGTAACAGAACGAAAACTACAGGAAAGTGTAGGAAAGACTATTTTAACAAATTAAAGTTATATTAAAATTGGGCTGCATTCTTGTAAACACAGAATATAGTAAACAGGTAATGAAAAGCGCATTATAAAAATTTGTTTCGAAAATTATATTAACAAGTTGGCTAATCATTTTCAAAATTTTCTTTAAATTATATTTATGTTGTGCTATATTAATTATCTTTCTCGTTTAGAACAAGAATTCAAAACTAAACTTAGACAAATTTAATAACAATAAACCATTTCAAGTGACAAACTAAATTTTTGAACCCCCACACCACCGTCCTTACTTCTTCTTGAGGTTTTCATTATTTCTTGTTACTTCCTATTCTTATATACGTTTCCGTTCGAAAACACCTATCGGCAACTCCAGATAGCTTATTTATATTATATAAATCTCATGAAATATAGGAAGTTGAAATGCATAACTCCAACTGAAATAAATAATCCTGACTTCAGGAAGAATCCAAGCAACATATATATAAAAACAAATGATTTTACATGGAATGTGTCAAATTATGGAGAATAAAATTAAAAGTCTATTAGCAGCAAAATTTGAAAAATGCTGGGAATAATTAGACAAATTGTTAGTTGCTGAAAGCCAAGAACTAAAACGTAAAACGCTAGCGGGTGGACACTGCTTATTCAGGATTATTTTTACAGTAATTTACAATTATTTATAGCTATATACTGTATTATGTAAGAATGCTGTATTTATAAGAATTATGTACAATTTGTTAACAGTAGCAAGACGTTAGTTACATATTAATTACCAATATAGAGTTATTTAAAATATTTAAATTTAACTACAAATAATTTTTATTAATTTACAAAGGTCATTCAATAAGTAAAGAGACAAACAGTTGTAGAAAAGAAATTAATTGTAGCAGCTGATTGAAACTTTCAGTAGTTTTACCTGGCAACGTCGTTGTGAGTTTTGATCAGCTGTTCAATAATATATTGCATAAACATAACCAATACAGTTTTATTTACGATGGAGTGTCCTCTTGAGGACAGTACTTTCGAAGAACAGCGTTCTGTTATAAGATTTTTGGTTTTGGAACCAGTATAACCACTATAACCACTAACTTGGGTTCGCTATTTTGAATCTGATTCAAAGCGACAAAGCATGGAGTGCAAGCATCCCAGTTCACCCGCCAAAAATTTAAAACCCAGCCATCGGCTTGTAAGGTGATGTTAACCATCTTTTGGAGCTCCCAAGACCCACTTTTCTGTGATTACCTACAAAACCAGCGTACCATCAATAGTCAGTACTATTCTGACATGATTGTGAACAAAGTTAAGCCTGCATTGAAAAAGAAATGTCCGGGATGGCAGAGGAAAGGTGTGATTCTTCTTCACGATAATGCCCGCCCACACACGGCAAAACTGACGCTCGAAACAATAAAAAAAGTAAGTTGGGAGATCCTGCCTCATCAACCTTATAGCCCTGACCTTGCCCCATGTGACTTTTTCTTGTTTGGCTCTATCAAGGGGACTTTGCGTGGTGTCAAGTTCAACAGCAATGAAGAAGTGAAGGAAAAAGTCCAAAACTGGCTTCGACATCAAGGTAAAGAATTCTTTGCTGAGGGAATAAAAAGGCTTGTAAAGAGATGAGACAAGTGCATAGACGTTTCTGGAGATTACGTTGAAAATTAAAAAAAAAAAATTTGTGTTGATTGAATAAAAGGTTTTTGCTCCACAGCTGTTTGTTTGTTTGTTTACTTATTGGATGACCCTCGTACAATGCTATACAGTTATTTAAAATTATTTACCGTTAATGTGAAAAACGTTTATTTACAATTCATGAAGATACAAAGTTAATAATTAAACAAAATTAATGACTGTCCGTACTAAACGTATAAGACTTGGGTATTCAGCTGTTTAATATTGTATGAGGGTAAGAGTGTGGGTGTCGAGTGTTTGGCTGTTTCAGTTGGTCTTAAACCCTGCTTGCAGACGCCACAAACGCTTAACATTCCCCACTTAAGAGCAGACGATACTATGTTATTATAGGTTTTACTTTACTTCAGTAACGCTACTTTTGCAAAACACTTCGTGCTTTCGAAAGCAAAGTCTTGGCCCAGCTGCTGTATGATCTCTCTGCGCGCAGTGGCGGTGGGGTTTGTGCCTTCATCTTTATGTAGTCATACTTATACACCGGCTTAACTTCGCCAATAATAACCTCAACAACACTTCAGATTCCTTGGTGCAACACGATGTACGATGCGCCTTCCTGACTGAAGGCGCCGGAAAACTTAATGTCTCGTATTCAGTTTTTTGTAACGCCAATTTTGAGGGATAACTTATACGATTCGTACGATTTAATTGTTTCCTAAGTTGGTAGAATTGGTAAAAAAATAACTGGTGATAAAATAAAATCACAAACTCAAATTCCTATTAAATGATATCATGGTCGTTAAACAATTTGTTGCCTGAAGCAGGCAGTGGCAAATATTTATCTCGTGTGTACATAACAGCTGTTGCCGGTTGTGATAGGCCTAAAACTTAGCCTAAAAGTTAAATCTAATTCTTTCTAATACCAAGTGTTCTTTTTTAGGCCAAAATATTCTTTTCAGAACAAAAATATTTTTTTAGGCTATTTTCTGCCATTCGCTGTCAGAAGAAGGTAATCCCGGTTCAACGGGATCTGACTCGATTATACTTACACAGAATAAATCAGGACACCAATGATCAAATTAAAAATAATAAAGTCAAACAGAGAAACACATGATTAAACGAACAAAACACAAATAGGTACGTAGTACCTGCTGCACGTTCGTTCCGCAACGAACATAGGTTCCGACTGAGCCTTTTTACGGTTTATAAAGCGGCAACAAATTGGGTGGACGAATAAGTGTCTCACTTCGCAGTTTGTACAGTGAGAGCTACTACGACGTAAATGACAAGACGCACAAAAATACTGCTGATGTCCGGGCCGGCTACACAAGACGGTGCAAGTTCGAAAGCAATGCTATGCTTTTCTTAAAGTTTTCCCTACTAATATTGTTCGGATTTCAAATTATTCAATTACCAAAGTATTTAACATTGCCCTAAGGCTTTCACGACCGGTGTCAGTTGTATACGTAAAGTTTTCCGGGCTGTTTGGCCGTGGTCTATGGTTTAGTGTCAAACCAAACGTTTCGACAGCTCTAATGGCTGCCATCATCAGTGGTATTTAAAGAATCCTCAACGTAGGGTGTTCACGTCAGGCCCACAGTACTGTGGTAAAGGCTGAAGATGTCCCGCCATGCCGCAACAACCATGGTCAACGTGGTTTCGTTGTTCACCATGGTGCCCGTAAATGATGTCCTTGGCCACTTAGCGAAATTTTTTCCGGCAGACATTACAGCGCTTTTCCGGCATGTTCTTAAAACGACCTATTTTCAGTACGGCGGTGCGTCTTTACGGGCTGAACTAGGTGTTGTCATATACCTTTATTTTCTAGTATGTCCCATAACTTCGGTCTGGTTACTCTATCAAAAACTTTGTTGAAATAGATGAAGGCAATACGTGTTTCTAAAACATTTTTACGTCGTTTTTCTATTACTTGTTGTATGGTAATATGCAGTCTCTGCAAGAGTGTCCTATCCCAAAACCAATTATAGAATGGAAGAAAGTAGAACACCGAAGATGGAAAAAGATTACAACCCTATAAGCAGAAGAAAAGTTGGTAGACCTAAGAAAATGTGGACTATGGAACAGGAGCATGACGCTAAAGCCTAAAACCGTTAAGAAGATGCTGATGTGTAGAGAATTCACCTTTTTCCAAAGCGCTACAGCTCTGCGTGGATCTCGACTTCCACCACTCACTTCCTCACCCGTCAGGCGTATCCAACTTCAAATTCCCATCCTCCCCAAATCCGCCTCGTTCACCTCCTGTGGCCATCGGCAACTTCGGTCATCCTGCCGTCTTCGCTCCTCCCATTTCACCATATAGGCCTATCTTGACCCGTGCGTGCAGTCTATCCACATCCCTTAATCGCGTAACCCTTTACACTTAATAAATATTGCTATGTGTTCTCCTTAGAGTATAGCACATACCAGATATTACAGAAATCGTAACATTTGATTAGGAAAGTATAGGTGTGCATCACGGTTACAAAGATTTGTAACTCGAAATTCATTTTGATTCCAAATTAAACTTGAACATGTTAAAATGAAACTGCAGATGACAAAACTTAACACGAAAGGAAATCTTGACTGGGTAAATGTAGACTACAGTATTGTCACTGTATTATTTACAAGAAAATTATCAAACTCATATTTATGTGCAGATGCAATTGTGGACTGTGACGGTGATTCCAATAGACAGAAATGTACAGTCAACAGAACATACTTCTGTGTATCATAGTATTTCTGTTTTTGCCAGAGGAATATAATAATTTGTTCAGTATTTTTAAATACCGGTATGTTTGAAATAACTCAAATGTTTCGTACTCCAACTGATTAAGAAGGCAATTCCTCCCCCCTCCTCACTTTTTAGCAGTATTATATCTCTCTTCAGTTGCATAACACTCTTTCTCTTTCTCCCCCCCCCCCCCGTTTAAGACACAATCAGTGGACATCGAGTTTCACAAAGCCATGATATCGATATCAACCTCAATTGAAGATATTTCTCAAAGCATTAATTATCGAGAGGGTAACCTGAGTGAACTTGTGGTTTGCAGCAGTCAGTCTTAAGCGGTAAGTTGATTAGACAAGGCCAACAGAAGGTAAGAGGGAATGCCAGGTCAGAGTTCAAAACTTTAGTTCACGACTTCTGTACAAGCTTCAGAATTCGATGAGTATTATCATGTTAAACATTTTCTTGTGTGTGTGTTTATTTATGGAAGATAAAAGGAAAACTTGAACTGAGCCTGTTCTTTGCAACAAGAATAAGGTAACAACATCAAAGCCGTGCCTGTCTTCTTGATACTAATTGTGCCAAAGGCATGAAATTACGATGGCAAGAAAGAGAAAAAAAATAGAGAGAGAGAGAGAGAGAGGGGGGGGGAAATTATGTGGTTGTAGAGAGAAATAAACCTGTTAAAATGTGTGTAGGAAGATTTTGCCCTGCTGTTCAGTTTATGTACGTAAAGTTTGCATTATTTCATTATTTCAAACATATTTAAAATACTGACCAGACTTATAAAAACTTATTATAATACTTTGGTAAGAACAAAAATACTCTGTTAAAATGAATTATGTTCGCTTGATTAACATCCATTCAATGGCTATTTGGCCGTGTTCCAATGTTTTGTTCTAAAACAGTCGTCGTTTCGGCAGTACCATCGCCTGCCATCATCAGTGTAAAAATCGAGCTTCACCAACGTAGGGTGGTACACGATAGAGACCACGGCACTGTGGTTAAGGCTCAGTCCTGTACCACCCTACGTTGGTGCAGCTCGATTTTTACACTGATTATGGCAGTCGATGGTGTTGCCGAAACGTCTGTTTGTTTTCGAACAAAACAATGGGCCACGGCCAAATAGCTCGGGAATGGATTTTAATAACTTTGACTCCGGACGTGTAAGCCTTCGAAGTATTTTATGTTCGTTTGACTTCACAGTTTTTGTCTATTGTATCAGTATCACAGTCCAGAATTCCAACTGCATATACAATAGTTAATTCATTACCTTAATGTGATTGTAACAACAACAAAAACAACAATACAAGGCTCTATCGGCAAGAATCAAAGCTGACAGAACATGAAAAAGAGGTCAAGTCAGAGTTCAAATCTCTGTTCCACAATTTCCATATAATTTCCAGAACTGGATAGGCCTATGTGTTAACGTGTGTGACACACGTTTTGGAAATTTGCTGTTTATTGATAATATTTAAACAAATCTCTGTACTGTATCATTAATAAAAATTTAATGTGTTAAGAAATATGTATATATCCTCACCATATAATTACACTGTAATGGCTGTTGCAATCGACTTCTGACGATCCAGATGTTATCCTGCTTAACGTGCGTTAGACAACACAATTATATAATAGCAGAAGGAAAAATTAATTAATTAAATTATTACCTTGCAAATACTTTGTTAACCAAATCGAATCAATCTTTATTATTACTCTTCAGCTACCTCTATTAACAACAGAGAATCAATAATTAATTCCCAAATTTATTTCCTACTCTGTACTTGTGCTCGCATCCATCTGCTGCACGATGATAACAACAGTTTATGTGAAATCTGCAAAGTTTTATGTATGCGGTGAACTAAATTCGTTATCAAGTAATTAGATAACGTGCTAGGTCACACGGAATATAAATTTCCGTAAATGAACCGGAACGGCGTAGATTACACGCACGCACCATTAACTTCTGGGCCTGCCGTGCGCAGGTGTCACAGTTGCATTCCAAACAGATGTTTATTGTTCAACCACCAAAACACAATCAACTGTGGGAAAACATGAGAGAACATTTTGTCATCGTTAGCAATAAATTGTACAGTAAAACGTTTATACTGTATGAAAAACTGCTTTCAAACCATTTTAGCAAAAAATATTGCGTAAATTTATGGCCCAGTAAGAGAAGGAGGTAGTTGGATAACGATGAATGTTCCAATAAATTGAAAAGACAAAGTGAAATTCATCAAACCACAAAGGTTGCGTTGGCTGGGACACGTGGAAACAATGTCTGAGGAAAGAATTACTAAAAGAATGCTGAAGGGAAGATTATGTATACTACTAGAGAGAGACAAATCAAAGATGAGATGGTTGGATGGCGTAACAGAAGATCTTTTACCATGGAAACAAGAAGGTGGAGGGGAAAGAGCGGAGAACAGGGAAGCATGGAGGAGTATTGTTGAGAAGGCTAAAGCCCACCAAAGGCTGTAACGCCAGGTGAGAAGAAGAAGAAGAAGAAGAAGAAGAAGAAGAAGAAGAAGAAGAAGAAGAAGAAGAAGAAGAAGAGGGGGAGGAGGAGGAGGAGGAGGAGGAGGAGGAGGAGGAGGAGGAGGAGGAGGAGGAGGAGGAGGAGGAGGAGGAGGAGGAGGAGGAGGAAGTAAAACTTTTATATATACTGTACTTTGTTAAATCTTCTTGTTCGATGCCACTACTATAACTAACTTTAAGTCTCGTCTTCATGTAAAGACCAGTCCTTGTTATAACCAGAAACTGCTATTCTCCACCATTGTTTTGGGTGTGCATCTTTTCTTCCATCTCTCATCGTCATTTGTATACTGTTAAAATATTGCCCCTCCTTGGCCTATATGTCTTCATTGGCCTCATTGCCTTTCTCTTTCTTCACTAACATAATGTAAAGATATGTTTCCTTTTCTAAAATTTCACTAAGAATAAAAGCACTTCGTTTAGAAACTTTGTCTTCTATTGATTGTCTGAGCTTTCTTTCTTGTTTTACATTGTTTAAAACGTCCGTGAATGTTTCTCTACTTACGGAGGTTTTTGTTATCGACACACGCAGCATCCTCAACTCCATTTATTCCGGTCGGCAGTACAACTTTGTTCGACATGTATTTTACATTTCTATATACAATAAAACCCCAGACAACCATAAATCTTTTAAAACTTTACATGCAGCATTGTAAAATTGTTTACCCATTTTTCCACATCTTGTTGATAAGAATTTGGCAAAGTCTATGTGCCCTAGCAGAATTCTTACTTTTCTTCATCTTGTCTTGAGTGTGATCGCTTTCCTTAATCTTTCCTGTTTGGTCTCTTTCAGACAACTCTTTCTCTTTTCTGACCCCAAAGCTATTCGAGTATTTAAGAACTAGGGTGTCTTTAGTTTAATTTCTTTCTTCAAAGAGTGTGTAAAACTCTAAAGCTGTGGCGAAGGTAACCCTGGGTGAGTAAACCTCGATTAATAACACTTGCCCCCCCCCCTAGGATGAGATTTGGTGGACTCGGTAAAACCGAGGATGGGTGAAAGAACTAACAGACTGCCTTAGTTTTCACACTCTGGAATGTCGACATGATGTCGACCATGTCGACAGGATGGACGATGACACATAAGTGAAGAGGGCCCGACATAATCGTTTACAAAGGCAAGAGACGATTAAATTGGACGATCGCGAATGCGATGGAGCGATTGTATTGAGTAGTGTGCTTGGTTACAAACTGGAAAATCTATATAAATCGAAGAAGAAATGAATGAAGAATGAAGCTTCATTATTCACCATAATTCATTGTTTTGCGTCTCATTATTCTCTATAGAGAGCGACAATCTTAATATTTATATCGATAGTTTTAATAGAAACTTAAATAGACACTTAGTTTTGTTACCTTAATAACATTCTTAAGAACTCTACTGGCTCATCGTAGAAAAACCAGTACTAGATAATTCGTGTGTCATCAAGATTAGAGTCTTAATTATTCAGGTCATAATGTAGACATCGGATTTCCCATACGCCTGCTCGTATTGGGAAACTCAAAACGGCCATTCGCGTTGTTTATTTAAAAAGTTGTAATTACAATTCCACATTATTACGAGTCGCTCTATAATTCGTGTCGCGCTACAGTTATTCACATAGATGTATGAGAATGCTGGTGTATCAAGAGCAGTGAATGTAGGATATGTAATATTGGGATTTTCTTTCCTAGGTGTGGGACCCAAGACAGTGTGTGTAGCGCTGTGCGCCAGGACAGTGTCTTCGTCTCATCAAGTTCGTGAGTGACTGAACCATTTCCTTTGCTGGTAATATCAATCATTTTAACTAATTATTCCTCAGGCTTTCACTGCCGGTGTCAGTTGAATTATTGTTTATGATATCCGGGCTGTTTGGCCGTGGTCCATGGTTTATAAAAAAACCAAACGTTTCGGCAGCTCCACTGGCTGCCATCATCAGTGTTATAAGAATCCTGCACGCCGGGTGTTTACGTACAGGCCCACAGTACTGTGGTATAGGCTCACAGTACTGTGGGCCTGTACGTAAACACCCGGCGTGCAGGATTCTTATACCACTGATGATGGCAGCCAGTGGAGCTGCCGAAACGTTTGGTTTTGTTATAAACCATGGACCACGGCCAAACAGCCCGGATATCATAAACAATTCAATTTTAACTAATATTAACATTAATAATAATAAGATTAATAACATTATTTTCTTGATTTCAGCAGCCCCTGGAACCGACTTCACACTTGGTCTCCTTTATTTCCTACTATACAATCCATTGTCCACTAGCTACTTTTCGCTACAGATCCCTCTTACACAAGAATCCAAATTCCATTTTTGTTATGAAGGGTACACCAAACAGAAATATTTAAAGAATCCTTTAATTTGTAAATCTACAGAATTTTTTAAACTAATATTAAAAAATATTAAGCAAATTCTTGCTTACACAAGAATCCAAATTCCATTTTTGTTATGAAGGGTACACCAAACGGAAATATTTAAAGAATCCTTCAATTTGGAAATCTACAGAATTTTTTAAACTAATATTATTTTAACTACATTCGTTACTATTTCTCTTTCATATTATATAGTTACATAATTAAATGTTTCTTCTTCCTCTGTAACTTCCTTGTTATGACTCTGTTCTGTTCTATGACAACGGTCATACATGCTATCACTTTACCTTTTCTTTGGCCGAGCAATGCTCTTCTTGGTGTTTGGGTGACTATCTCTTGCCTTTTTCACTTGTGCCATCCATTCTGTGCCGGGGTTCGAATTTTCTAGGCATGATTTAAACGTTCAAGGCCGCCAAAGCTGGGAGGCATAGCTACTCAATCATTAAGGCAGTGTCTGCGCTACGGCGAAGCTATCTAGTAAACCGTATCAGCTGTTTGTGTACAGCTGGATGGGTTGCTTGCCAAAGGTTATGTTCGGCAATTCGCAACAGGTTGAGTTTATGTACCATGGTGGGAACGAAGAATACGGGTTTCTCTCTCATTTCGTCTCCAACCTTCCAATAGAGTGTCCGATAGTCTGACGGCTCAGGGATAAGCGTAACGTGCATCTTTCATATGACTTCGTAAGCTAGTAAAGGGTTTCAGGTGAGTTTAATTATTTTGTTCGATGTTAATTTAATGATGGGTTATGTGTGTGTGATCCACACGTTTGTAAAGCCTATTTTATTGTAATACTCTCCTATTGTAATATTGAATTTCACGTTACTTCTGGTCTGGGAACACGTGGCCACTTTGTATTTAACTGTCTTTGATAAAGTTAAAAATAAATGTTACAAAAAAAATAATAAAAGTAAAAGTTTAGTTAAAAGTAAGTGGATAAAATAAATCATAGCAATTTAATAAGAGCAACTAAGGTGTTGATAAAAATTGTGACAGTGAGTGTAGTGTGTGTGTTCCGAGGCGAGAGAGTGTAGGGGTGGGTGTACTTTCTGACGGTGAATCTACAAATAAAAAATGTTATAGGGTCCCCGTACAGCCGGGAGAAAGGGGATGCGGAGATAGTGACATTTACACCGGTGATTATCTACAGAGCAGTGCAGCTGGATGTTCGCCGAAGCCGTCAGGCCCAGAAATACTCCTACTACAGAACACCAAAAGACATCTGCCCGGAATGAAACTGGCTGGAACTTCTGAACACTTCAAGCACCACCACCAGCACTCATCGCACACTGCTCCACATGGTATCATTTGAGTTCTTCAAAAGTACAGGTGGGAGCATTCCAATTATTAAACCAGTCAACAACAACTCCACGGGTTTTAAATCAAGTGTAACTATAAAGACATGCTCTTAAACAAAAGAGTACCAGAAGTCCAGCTGTTTTAAATATAATATTGTAACTAAACTTTTGGCAAAATTTAAATTGATGTTGTAATGTAAATCAAACTAGAATTCAATTGTTTGAAGGCGTTTAACTAAACACGTTATGATAACGAAAATAGCACTAATAAAAATTGTTACTTGTTACAAGAGTGTTTTATTGCAAGTCCTGTCACTCTGGGCTTCAGCACACTTTTCGCTTCCGCTAGGCCAAGTGGTCTAGTTTTTAAATATTACGTAACGGCCTAAGTGGCCGTTACAATTCTTGATATGTGTTCATTCCAAATCCTTCTTTCCGCAATCCAATAATTAATAACTGTTATATTACACGTTTCTCTTTTACTATTGTTTGGCAACCTGTCGTACCTTGCCATTCCTACTGACCGTAATATAGTTATTTCTATAGTTTGTCGTTTTCTTTGAGTTGTTGCTGTATCTGATTTAGTCCATGACGCATAGGATATTACTGGGCGTATTGTGTTTTTGTAAACCCTGGTTTTTGCTTCTTCTGTGAGGTATTTATTATCCCACATAATGTTATTCATACATCCAGCAATTCTTGCTTTCATCAGTTGATGTTCTATTTCTTCATCTGCCCTATTGTTACTTGTAAGCCTTGTCATGCACAAATGCTTAAACAGTTCACCTTTTTCCATTTTGCAATCCTATCCATTGTCCTGTTTCTCGCTATGGTCATCACCCTTTCAGCCTTCTCCTCATTTCTTATATGATCTCGTCTATTAAACCGTTTCACTGCTCTCAGAAATTTCATTTCTTCTGTTTGTATCTTCTGTTCATCTTTTTTCTTTATGACCCAGGTTTTAGAATCATACAGCAGTGTAGGTATTGCCATTGTTTCATAAATTTTATTTCTTTTTTTCTATATTTATTTCCCAACGTTCTATAAATCGTTCCACACATTCTTGTGAAATTTGTCACTTTATTTTCTATATCTCTATCTTGACCATAACTAGGCCTAATTATAGAGACCGGGTTGATTGCCCTATACGGTGGTCTCAATCAACAACTTACAATTTTAACAGGAGCCTCGGAAGCAGGACGGCTATAATGATAATTAACTGCTAACTGTAAAAATGATTGATAACATTGTTCGACGAGCGTACGGATCGTAATTTTAAAACGTAATATAAATTATTGAACGCAGGGAAATTGACTTAACAAGTTTTATTTATACTTTTACGGTACAAACAACCGGTATTACAACAGTTCTCCTAAATGAAAAGTTGCCAGTACGCATTGTTACCAACGATAATAGAAGTCACCCAATTAGAAAAAAATACAATATCCGTAACAAATAAACTATCAAATACATTATATTTTTGGCAATTAATATACTGTCACGTAACATTGTCTTAATATCGCGCTCGTATCGAAGAACTCACAACACAAGTTTTACTGGCCACGTCCATAACATGGATAATTTTTATTTCGAGATACGATCATCTGTGTGTTGTTACGTTGAAGACACAGTACCGCGGTATACCTGTCGGACAGTATCCCGTAATGCGGTTCATTGCCAAAAACTGCAAATTGACAGTCTATTCTGAACATCAACGAAATGATACGAGGGATAAGGCATCCGTCCATTCCTCACGTTATCTATGACGCTTGCCGAAGAAGAATTTATAATTTTGTCTTCTTCTTCTTCTCCTCCCTCTTATTCTTTTTCTTCTTTTTCTTCTTCCCTTCCTTTATCTCTTCCTGATCCTCCTCTTCTGCATCACCTCCTCCCCTCCTCCTCCTTTTTCTTCTTCTTCATTCCTTCTAAATATTATTTTTCTTCTTCCTTTTTCTTCCACATCTTCTCTTGCATTTCATGAGTTTAGCTTGAGTTAAGCAACCCGGCTCTTCCGGAAACCATCTCTTACGTAGACAACCAATATGTTTTCATCAGATTATATGGTGTCGTAATAAAAATAATTATTAAGTGAATAGAAAACTAATTAATTTCCTACAATAATTTTTCTAAACTGTACACAATATAAGGATCTCCATATTTGTTGTTGCTTTCCTCTCTAATTCACTAAAGCAATTTTCCTTTGTCATCTTCATTTCCATCCCGCACCCACTTTTCCATTTACTACATTGTCCTGTGACATTTTTCCTAATTACTTTCTCTTCGTTTGCTTTTTCTTATGCTCTTTCATTTTCCTCCTTTTGTTCAAACATTTAAACTAAATTTGCAGTACGAATTTGAAAAATTCTAAACTCTCGCAGTTTGTCGCAGCACAAACGATGACAAAGAAAACTCCCTATAAAATCACATTCTTGCCCGAACAATTATATTGGTTGAAATTAAACTCTGTTAATTATTGATTTCGTTGTGGACATTAACGCAACTGTTGTAAGATTTTTTGATAATTATTGTCCTCCTGAATAAGAGGAGAGAATGTATTGGCTTCTTATTCTTACAGAAATATCAGAGTGGGCATTGTGTCTCAGACGCCAATAAAATTAATATAAATTAAACCTGTATTTAAATATATCATCATTATCGTTTTCAGGTTTCTTAAACAATATGTTTAAGTCAATATTTCTAGTTGTAAAACGTTATGAAAGTATTAAAGTACAGATTTAGTTGTCAACTCTGTTACTACACTACTCTGTCTACTCTGGTACTAATGAATTATAGGTTAACAAAAAGTTCAGGTGGCATAACGTTTAGTTTTAGCGTACAGCAGTATATTCAGATTTACATATAAAAATACGGAAAAGTTAAAAAATAGTGAATGTAAACATGTATTGGAACTAATTTTTTCAGACGGTTCTAATGGTTTAATTGATGTAATTTTAATTAATCAGTTTACAGTGCGGAAAATAATAATTATTTCAAAACAAAAAATGATAAATTAGAGTTGAAAATTGTTAATTTGTTATAAAGTTTGCCAAATAAGAGTGGTAAAATGTAAGCTGAACTCAAATAAGTTTTTATAAACACTGCAATTATATTATTGCGTTTTAAATTGTTTTAATGCATTTATAAATGTGCGTGTGCGTGCGTGCGTGCGTGCGTGCGTGCGTGCGTGCGTGCGTGTGTGTGTGTGTGTGTGTGTGTGTGTGTGTGTGTGTGTGTGTGTGTGCATTTCATAATTTGTTCAACAAACACGAACAAGTAAGTCAGGTTGCATACTCTATATATGACCCAATTGTTTTGTACCACTTTTTCAATTAGCGTTTCCGCAGTAATATGACCCGTTGTTACGGAACAGTTCATCAACGCATGCGCATTGGCGACCTATTAGGTAATGTGATACAGCCAGAATTGATTTTCGAGAAGATCACATCCGCGCGCCGTTGTAGGCACCCTTAATGTCTAGTTTTTATTCTTTTTTTATTTATTTATTTTTTTTTATATAAGGTCGCTGCAACAGCAACGGTCATTAGCGACCACAAAAATGAATTTGTACAGATTCTTAAAGAGATGTATTAACATATAGTAAATTACTGTTTAAATACCAAATGAGATAGATAAAAATATTTAACAAATAACAATATTAGTTTAACTGATGCAAAATAAAATGAGAAATATTAACCCCCCACAACACAAGCAATATAAATACATATCATGTACATAAATAAATATAACTAAGTATACATATAATAAATATAACACTAAGTAACAAAATATAACAACTATATAACAATAAGTCATAATAACATATCAGTCCATTATCTTAATTACATAATTTTTAAAGTTCTTATAATTTTCTTAGTTCGTACCTATATTGCTGTTAACAACTTAATCTCCTTCAAGAGGAGAAGTCTGTCGGCGGCTGCAGACTTGTCATTTAAACTTTTTCGCACATCTGCAGGGATATTAAATTTGCTTCGTAGATGTTGAAGAGCAGGGCAGTCGGAAACAAGATGGAAAGCTGACAAAACCGTGCCACAGCGATTGCATCTCGCAGGAGGCTCTCTTGTGAAAATGTACTTGTGAGTGAGTAGCGTGTGGCCGTCTAGTTGTTTCAGGAACTACAGTAACCTTTCTCAAACGTGGTCGGAAGGAACCGGGCCGCACGAACTGCCGACATTTAGTCTCCAGTGTTACGGACTCAACGGCCTAGAAAACTCCATAATTTTAGTAAATTTACACAACGTTACTAATAAAAATTACAAAAATTTCGTCATGATTTCTGTATGGTAGTTAAAACGGTTTTCTATTAGCATTCCATTTGTAAATAAATAAGTTTTGATGTACTCGTGCTCCTGTTACAGACATCGTAACATTAACCGATAAAAATATGACAAATGTACCTAGATAGAAAAGAAAAAGCAACTTGGGTCGTCTGAAGAAAATGAAATGAAGAATTAGAAAAGCAAAATCATGTCTAAAACACAGACGCCAGGGGACTTGTATTAGCATAATCGTGTCCAATACAGACACACACAAACAACAGATTTTATAATTTACTGCTTCCCAATCTAATCTAGTTAATAGTATTATAATGTCATGTTTGGCCTCCGATACTTGCAAATAAAATTGTATTTAATGTGAAAAAGTTAACAGTGTCATTTAGAGTATGCCCAGTAGAGGGGGTGCGCCTTGGGGACTAGGATCTGTCATGATTTCATTCAGGGTCACTGTACCACCTCTTAGGATCTACTTATGTCCTCCCGTGCCTTTGAAAATCCTTCCCTTCCTCAGCTCGACAGACCGGTTCAAGAGACTTGAGACAATTACTTTATAGGAATGGGTAGGAAAGGACAATTTATAGATAAATGAAGGGTAGGAAGAGAGAATTGACAGAGCAAAACACCAAGTGGGTTGACAGACTATTTTATTAACTTCTGAACAAAAAAAGAACGCGTGTTAGTGAAAACAGCATTATGAACTGCAATATACCAAAGAGGTATTTTTGATTCATCATCTGATAGTAGTAGTAATAATGATAATGATAAAAATAATAATAAACCTGAGTGAATTAAAATTTTAAATAAATTGATAATTAAAATAAACAGCATAACTTAAAGTGATTAAAGTAAAATATTAAAAACAATATAATTCTGAAAAATTATATTGTTATGATATAATTGTATTTTAACACTTAACAAAATTTAGTGACAAATATAACCATAAATTTGAAACAATAATGTTTAGTATTAGAATAGTACCAACTGTTTAGGTTGTGTTTTTGGTTTTTCGTATTGCTTTTGTTAAGGAATTACTGTTTAGGTTGTGTTTTTGGTTTTTCGTGTTGCTTTTGTTAAGCAATTCCAGAGAGAGAGAGAGAGAGAGAGAGAGAGAGAGAGAGAGAGAGAGAGAGAGAGAGAGAGAGAGAGAGAGAGAGACGCAGATCAAATCCTGGTACAGTCATCATATACCTACCTAGGGTAACCTGGATTTCAAAGAGTGGCTTTGAGACAAGTTTCAAGAGAACAGATTTAAATAGGATACTGGCAGCTAACTTGCGGTTTTGCGGTGTAATGTGTGATGTTCTAGAAACGAAAGGATAAGCAATGATACAATAGGACAAGTGTTAGGAATGTTCCATATCGAAAGAAGCGAAAAACTCATGTTGAGTTAATCTAGCAAGAAAGACTTGCATGACACCAGATTTCGTCTTTTGGACTAAATGGTAAAAGAGATTTGGTGAGATTCCATAATAGTTGGTTCGACGGTCGAAATCAAAATAAGTGATGCTTTGTTTCACCCTTGACTGAAGAAGAAGAAGAAGAAGAAGAAGAAGAAGAAGAAGAAGAAGAAGAAGAAGAAGAAGAAGAAGAAGAAGAAGAAGAAGAAGAAGAAGAAGATTTGTAACATGGGTTACAAGGACGCAAAACGTGGGAAGTCTAACAAATTTGTCAAATTACAAAGTTTATCAGTGATACGAAATGTGGAAATGATAAATAGTGGGTGGAAGTAAGTATACAGGTGGAATAACTAACGGCATTCGACATCGAATGGGAGGAGCAAAAAAAAAAGATCCAAATTATTTAACAAAATAAAACGTTTAGTATTCATTTAACAAATAAAACGATTATGTGTGTACAAAGGAAACTTTGTTTGCTATGAGCCATGGAAATTTAGGACAAGTATAGGAATGTATTTCAGCATATTCTTAATTGGTTGAAGAAATTATGTTTAAGGAACGACTGACAAATTCACAGTGGTGAAACTGAAAAGTAGCGTCAGTGAAATCGCGTGTGGTGATGTGCGCGTATCATAAGAGAAATGACAACACATACTTGAGTCAAGAGGGATGACATTACTACAGGAAGAGCTATAATAATTATTATACTTAATCATTATAATGAAATAATCAAAAAACATTAATTGTAACACTAGATTAAAATTGATGCAAATCAATGAGAAATTAAAACTACCAGTTTGTTTTAAACGGAAGTCCAACATTTGTAACATTAGTGAACGTGCTTTAAAGACGTTATGCGCCGTATACGAACTGAGAGATTCGTATTACTACGCAGATGTGTGTGTATACCAGTCAAATTTTAAAACTGTTTATTTACTGCATTACAGTTACGGCGTCACTGGCGATAACCAGTACTGAAATTTCAGTAGCAGCGGTTCTTAACCAGACCTCTAACAGAGAATATCGCTACGATCGTGAAAGCGTAGCGTTAAGCAACCTAATCAATTTTAGTAGGACCAGCTCGATCATAAAGGATATTCTGTAATTACCGCAACATACTGTAATTACTTTGAGAGCAGAAATGTTACCGATATTCCCAGTAGCCTAACTAACAGGATGAAAGAAAACAGCATATATAACATGGGAATGGAAGACGTCATATTAAGGTCACCGTGGAAAAGAAACCAAAATGACCTCTAACCACTGACAGCAAGGAAGGAAGAATATAAGCGTATTATTTTACAATTATATGGAAATTTTTAATGTCATTTATAAGCTATTTTAACATGATAATGTTTTTAGGCTGGGGGTCATTCCACAAAATGCGTGTTGCAAAATGTGTAAACGTCATCGAAAAATGTAACGCTCCAGGTGATGTTAACACTATATTTTTTCCACACTTTCGATTCCCCACAGTCTAGGGATCTTCGGTCCCTGTCGTTTTTAAGAAATCCGTACGAACATCGCTGAACAGGAGAGTCTGCAGCTTATGCACATTATACGTTTCAAAAGCCTAAAAACATTAGCATGCTTCGATGTTTTGGTTTCGTCGAAATTCTTTTTAATATTTGAAATCGCTCTACACTTATGAACATTTTTGATAACTATAAGTTTAATTTATGAATCACATACATATCACAAAATATTCATTCATAAAAATCATACATTTCCTTTTTATTTTGTTTTTATATAGTATCCAAGTCACTTTTTCACAATAATTTAATTACCTTGTATCCGTCAGTGACTTCGTTCTAGCGTTTTTTATATAGACGCGTTTCGTGACATGTGTCACATCATCAGTAATCCTCGTCAAATGTTAAAATTCACATAAAACACATAAAAACACATTTGCAAATATTTACTAAATCACAATAACGACACACACATAACACGATGTAACTTCGGCTCCGTTGGACCGGTCCGACCGCGCGTGTAGTTGCCGAGCCACTAGTTAAACTAAGTCAATCCTTATCACCAGTCATTACCGTCATGCGCGATTATATTTAGGGCTGTATCATATAGTGAGTGAGATTGAAACCTTAATTGTTCGTTTAATATACTGTTATTGTTGATATTCTTGTCTTTAAATGATTTATAAATCTCAAACTCCTCGAGAGCGTCCATTAACCTACCCTTACCGCATACATGGATTGCTTTGAAATTAGTACTGAAATCTGTGTAATTATGGTTATGCATCATTAGATGGCGCGCATAATTAGATTTGGTCTTGTCTAAATCATTCCTTGGTAGATGTTCTTTGTATCTTTTCAAGAAAGACCTGCCAGTTTGACCCAGATAGAAACAATCACAATCATCACATGACATCCTGTAAACACCTGTTTTCTCTTCTAACGGGAATGGTTGTTTTATGCGTAACAAATTAGAAATATTATATTGAATTTAGAGAACACATTGTATATAATGTTAGGTAAAAGGCTACCGTACACTGTCGTTATATACTTTTTATTATTATTTTTATTATTGTTAACTTTATTATTATCGATGGTATTATGGTGGGATCTAGTTTTATATAGGTGTCGCTTAAGAAGTCTATCTATCATCGAACTCTTGTACCCATTCGCTATTGCTATGTGCCTTATTATATCCAGTTCGTCCTGAATGTCCTTTTGGTTAAGTGGAATCGTTACCAACCTATGAACAAAACTGTTGTAAGCCGTCATTTTCTGACTATATGGGTGATGAGAATCGTCGTGTATTGTAATATCTGTGGTGGTGGGTATCCTATATATTTTATATTGAAATTTATTAAGATACTTTGTAACAGTCAGGTCCAAAAAATTGAGTTTATTGTCAACCTCTGTTTCGAGGGTAAATTGTATGTTCTTGCTAAGGCTGTGCAAATAATGTTTCAATTTCTCTATCTGTCGTAGCGTGCCATTAAAAACTATAAAGGTGTCGTCTACATATCGTGCATAGAATTTAATATTATTATAAAATTTGTTATTCTCTGAGAACATGTAAGTATATTCAAAATGATGCAAGTATAAATCCGCCAGCAGTCCTGAAAGTGGCGAACCCATTGCGAGACCAAACTCTTGTAGGTAAAAATTATTATTAAAAGTGAAGTAATTCTGCTTCAACAGGACATTTAACTCATCTATTTGTTTGTGATTCAGCTTCTCACCTTCAATGAGAAAATCTTTTACAATTGAAATTGTGTCATGAACCGGCACGTTTGTGTATAAATTAATTATGTCAAATGAAGCGATTTTGTACGTAGGTAAGAGTTCGATATCCTGGACGCTTTTAATAAAGTCAATATTATTTTTTATGCTGTGATTATTTTTTAAAAAGATACTATTTTTAATAATATGATATAATTTCTTTGCCGTCTTATAGCCAGGTGCAGATGTGTAATTTATGAGGGGTCTGACTGGAACGTTTTTTAGGTTAGAAGTACAATAACTTTGTTAAATGACTAATTAATTGCATAGAAGTTAAAAACAAAACTTGTAAAGAATTTAATTCTGAGAAAAATGGTGTAAATAAAGTCAATGAAAATCAACAAAAAATTCCAATTGTTTCCAATTTTCCAAAATTTGTTTTTAGGCAAAGATTTTTCTGTTTTACATCAGATATCATGAAACGTATGGAAGATACAGTTCTGCGACCTATTTTATTCGATTTTTCAGGTCAAAAACCATAAGAAACAACAGAATTCGCCCCTTCCCAGAATTTCAGAAAGGCTTCATTTACCCGGGGGAACCGAAACCCGGGCGAAATCTTTCGCTAGCCGTAACTCGCTAACGAAGCATTTCCGGACCTATGTTTATATGAACTTTTTTTCTTATTTTTCGATGTAGATTCATCTCCCGAAGTATTTCCGTTTCTTCGTGAATCACCCTATATATACATTACCCGATGATTATACATGTGAAGAACTAATATCAAAAATGGCAATTTCGACAGATCATTTTCTTTTGGTTTTATGATTTGTCAAAGTATAAGCTCCTCAAATAAGGTTGTTCACGTTATTATAATCAACAATTAAGCGGCGTGCAAGTAGGATGGGAGTAGTAAACAGGTTTAGTGTGGGCCGCCATACAGCGGGGCAAAATCATCTTCCAAAGCGCGCGAGACGTTTTACACAAGTAGCTGTACATAAAGTTAAACCTATAACAACATTCTATCGTCTGCGCTTAAGTGTGGGTGGTTAAGTGTTCGTGGCGTCTATAAGCAGAGTTTACGACCACCAGAAACAGCCAATCACGCGGCATCCACATTTACCCTCATATAATATTAAACAGCTAATGGCATCGACACTTCACTGTTACAGTCAGTCGTTACACGTTTAGTGTAATGCACTCGCTGCGTTTACAATATTGCACAACTTTTAAATTTTGTGGATTCAACATTGCGCACTTTAATTTAAAAAAAATTCTAAATAATATGTACCATGCATTCTTATGTTAATGTATAAGTATACTTAAGTCAATTCTAAACAATATTTTAGATTTTAAATGAGGTTTGCGCTAATGAAAACCATAAATCATAATTAACCACTCTCACATTAACCGTAATAACTAACCATTTGTGAATATTATTACCCACATCATATTTGTAGTTAACCGCAGTATTAATTAACCACTCTCATCCAATTAAGTTTCGATAACAAATTAGTCACCTGTGAAGACGAGTAACCTATTTCCAGGAAATATAACAAAGCATGTTATGGAATGGGTTTCGTTTATTGAAGAAGACGGGTAAAAGAAGGAGGGAGATACTTACAGAGAGAGAGAGAGAGAGAGAGAGAGAGAGAGAGAGAGAGAGAGAGAGAGAGAGAGAGAGAGAGAGAGAGAGAGAGAGAGAGAGAGACGGACAGACAGAGAGGGTTTTTTTCTAGCCCTTGGTTGCTTGTAGAGTGAGGTTGGAGAAACCCCCCATGCATTACGCAACCGAATTCCATTCACCTGAGTGCGCTCACACAGATACGCACACACGCGAGTACACACACACACACACACACACACACACACACACACACACACACACACACACACACACACAGATTAGACAACATGCACTAACCATATGTGAACGCGATCTTTCATTCCAAGGAGAAAACTGATGCAACAGACTAACAAGAGAGACCCACACGCTGCGTCAATATAGGAAACTGAACATCTAACAATCTTCCATAAAAGTCGAGGAACAAGTCTGATGATTAATCGTTCATTGCCTTAATGAGAATACGTTATTAATTGCCTTAATTATGCTGCGATAATGTTAATTATTGCGGCAATAGTCATCTACTTTATTTAGTGCGTATTACACCCTATAGCTGTACAACAAGAACAAATGTAATTCGACAGAGGTTTCATGATGTGTTCTGAGATTTCTCTGGTGTGCAGTGATTTAGTCCACTGTTATAACACTACGATACGCGCTATCCCCGCAACAATATATATGACATGTGTTTGTAATGTGGAGCAGATTATGGTACAATTAGGCGTACAAGCGTTACGAAATCTTTTTTTTTTACGAAAAATCGTGTGGTATTTTTTAAATGTTAAGGAAACTATGCAATACGTTATAATTTAAATTATATATATATTTTTTATATAACGATACATTTTGTGTATGCAGGTTGTAAATATAAATTTATCTGTGTTTGAGGACGCCAATTTTATATAACGATACATTTTGTGTATGCAGGTTGTAAATATAAATTTATTTGTGTTTGAGGAGCCCCACTTTCTTGGAACGCCAATTTTATATAACGATACATTTTGTGTATGCAGGTTGTAAATATAAATTTATTTGTGTTTGAGGAGCCCCACGTTCTTGGGACGCCAATTTTATATAACGATACCTTGTATTTAAACAGTTATAACGATACCAGGTGTAAACAGTTATAACGATACCAGGTGTTTAAACGTATATAACGATACCAGGTGTAACTATAATAAGAGTAGTAAATTTATGAGTAGTTAAAATTTCATGTTTATTGTTTAAAAAGCATTATAAATAATAAAACATTGTTAATAATCTCCGATCAAGATATCACAAATTATTAAGAAGTGTTTATCTCTTAAGCTATTACGGTGTTACACACATTTAAAACACTCTTACATCTAGACTTGTTAATAATCTTAATCTAGATATTTATTCAAATTGATTTAATAAAAGAAATAAAATTTAAATATAATTATGTTTTATTTTAATTGAATTCATTTAAATCAGATCAGACCTCAGCTTGCTCAGTCTATACCAATGTTTTTTAAAAATAAATTTAAAATTATATTAATTACTCTTAGACTGGCATTTGTTTCGTATTCAAAATTTAAATTATTCTTTTCTACAAAATGCAAATATCAAATCATTTCAATTATTTTTCTTTGATAAAAAAAAATACTATCTAAAAGTTAAAATTTTTTTTTCTATATTTATTGCGATCGCTTATTCTTACGGCTAAAACATTTACATAAGGCTCTATTACATTATTTACCTAATCATAAGCTTTTTTGTTTTAATTCATTGTCTCTTTATATAGTCTTTATGAGCTCTTAAAGAAACATCATTTATAAATGCATTATGCATATCACCTCGAGTTTTGATGACCTTACGACTTATTGACGGGGCCCAGCATTGTCCTGAGTTGGGTTACCGTTACTCCTGGCTTGGCGTGGTCCTGGATATGTCCAGAGTCCAGCGTCGTTATCCAGCAGTGTGTGGTCCGTCTCAGAGAATTAATATCGGCTGCGAGGTGGATCTCATTCGGCTCTTAGGCGTCTAAAAAAGCATCTCCTGACGTCCAGCATCTCGCGTCGCTCTTTGTAGCTTCTCTGTAGATACTCTTGCTGTCTTAAACGGTCCCGGTACTCTACGTTTGCTGTACTAGTGTAAACATAATTACTGAAAACGTCTTTATTCGTTCGTAGATGAGACTTATAAAAAAATAAAACTGTTCTGCCGACGGACAGCGTGTCCGACTGCAACTGAGTCTTGAAATGAAGAGAAGGGCTTCCAGTCGAACCCTTAATTTATACCCTCTCGATATTCCGCACCTGTTGGTTCCGAAATTGTCCTGTCGAGACCTGCAGATCACATGATAGCCCCCACTCCCGAACCTTTTCATATATTTGCAATTTTCTGCAAACGGCAATGTTTTGTAAGGAATCGAGATAGCACAAATCATAGAAAATTTGATTAAGCACTCACTGTATTAATTTGAGCGTCTTAATGTAATTTGCGTATTTTTGGTACACTTATATCGCACTGACTTCGCGTAGTGTGTCTTACTAACGTCATTTTCTTACTGTGGATAACTATAAAATTTACACACACTTTGGTGCCTTTTGTTTGTTTATACACTAATTAGATTTCACACAGTGAATTAAAATAATTATTTTAGTAATTAATTGGGGAGGGTTGCTGGGATTCCTGTCTGTACATGCATCACTAATACACACAAGATACACGCGTAACACACATACAATCGAGCAGATGTTCCTTCCCTGTTGGAACAGGTTAATTTCTCCCCTAGTATAACAATGAAATATTTTTACAATCCCAGACATGTCCATTTACCCCAAACTTATAATAATTTTACAAATTTTACATTTTTTTAAATCAATGCTCAATGCAGCATATGGCTGTATCGTTGCAATATATTAGAGTTTATAATATTTTTTTTATAATCTCTGAGTACTTACGCGTTGCACGTGATGGATTCGACTCTAATATACGTAAAAGCATGCAATAGTATGATTGTTTAAACAAAGTGAGAAACCAAACTGAACAACGTACAAAATAGAAAGCAGACCATTAAAAAAGTTGTCAAGAAGACGACATTAAGAGAAAATATAACAGGAAGAGAGAAATTCCCTTTTCTCTATGATGGCGATCATATATTGCTGAAGCGGTGGACGACAGGAGTTTAACAGATGGGTTTGGGTGTACCTAATTTATGGAAAAAAAGAGAAAGTAAATCATGGACAGAGAAGAAATTAACGTGTTTCTGTCTAGCGCTGACATAAGTGAATCAGACAGTGTAACTATATTATTGAATGAGATTAGCTTTACTAAAATTCCTTTTTCTCCTTAGTTCTTTCTTCAGGTATGGTGTCTTTTGTTATTGTTACATTTATATCTTCCACATTATTCTTGTATAATTGTTTTATTATTAAATAAGGAATATTCGTTTTTACAATAATACATTTATATATTTTGTATATATTTTCACTGTATCAAGTGCCGCCTTCAGAATGTGTATACAAAAACATTTTAACATTTATATAAATCTTTAATTTCTTTATGTCTTTAATATCTTTAATTTCACATTTTTATCTTAAATATTTATATATCTATATATAATTTATACATTCATTATATTATATATACACTTTTACCCTATTCAAAAGAAATACATATTTTAAATAAGCATTCTGATATTTACATGGTATCTGTGGCACTTTTTAATGCGTTTTTTCAATAGAATTTACTTTTTAACAGGGGACTAGTCAGGAAATAACTTTCGTTCTTAACTTCGTCACATCTACTTATTCTCGCTCAGATGCATTTACTGTTACTTTGAACATCACCACAATTTTTGATACCTTATATTCTTATTAAATTTCTATTTTTGTTTTTTCGATCCGAAAATTTGATATAATGTATGTAACTTACTTAATAGCGGCTATGAGAAATGAGACGAAATGTTTTTTACTATTCTTAACTATTATAAAAACACATCTTTTAATCATTACACTCTCGCCAAAATCAATGATGTGATGCGAGTTTAACTAAATAATTAAATTTTAGGTAAATATAGAGAACTCACGGTGTTACTTGTAACTTAACATAAATTAAAATCAGTTAAGATTAAAGGTCCGTATGTATAAATATATGATGAATTCATCCTAGCAACAGAGTAAACTTAACATCTACTGTACTTCGCTGATGGCTTACATAATGATAGTACAACCAATATGCATCACTGTGAGCCGCGTTATTACACACAGCGTAACGATGACCCAGTGCTGTTTGCATTGGGTATTGATAGTCAGGTCACCTTGTCATGATATAATGTGTTTACGTCTGGGTCAGTGTTTGACATGCAGTACATAAATGCATTGTTAATGCTATCAACATGGACAGTCTATCTTGAGCTTTAGATGAAATGCGATAGCCATGTATATTAACGATAATGTTGACTCTGCTTGTTGGAGTTAGGTTTTTGATCCGTAATTTTGATATGAACTTTCTACACGTTCGGTCGCCAAACGAAGGGGGGGGGGGTTGCGTTACTACGAAACTTTGCTGTTGGTGCGAAGTTAACTTTATATGAGAAAAGTAAGCTTATAATCATCGGTAACAAGACCAAAAGTACAAAGTGTATACTCTGTGTCACAATTTATACTGAATTCATAAAACAGAACGATAACTTCAGTAACTCACAAACACTTAAATTTTAGAGAATTTGACTGTGCTAAAATTTACATGTAAAGAAAAGTCGCTAACACAAGTGAAAACAGCTGTCGATTTTTAGTTCTGTGTCTGTTCAGAATCATATCTTTCGATTAAGGCTACTTCGTACCGGGTTGCACATCTTGTTGTTTCATCTTTTTAGTAAAATTTCATTTTTTAACTTCTGCTATTCCTCTCTTTTTCTGTGATTCTATATCGCCTCTCTTGTCTGTTGAATTTTCTTCCAGCTTAAATTCTTTACTGCTCACCAATTCCTGTCCTGATAATTCCTGTCTTTAATTGTTCTGCCCTTCATATCTTGGATGTGTGGATTTGCTCAAAATCTTTCTGCACTTCTTTGTGCCATCCAAATTTACAAGGTCTATAAATTAAGTAATGGTACTAATCATCCAGTCAATATGACAACAGTGTAAGGTTTTCATTAACACAGATGGTTAGACAAACAGCTAATCGATATTGAGTATCAATATTTATTGTCTATTGTTACCGCATGAAACGTAAACAAACTTTTCATGAAGTTAGTTTTTGTTGTATATTATAAAAATGAGTGAAATCAATTACGACCAACCTTACGCCATCAAGTTTTGTGTTAAACTCGGGCACAGTGCTACTGAGGCTTTTACAGAATTGACGAAGCCGTATGGAGATAAAGCTTTGTCAAGAGCACAGGTTTTAGATGGCCTAAAGCATTTTCTGATGGCCGGGAATCAATTAAGATAATCCGTGCCCTGCAAGATCGTCAACGGCAAGAACTGACCACAGTGTTGATCAAATCATGGACCTGGAACGCTCTGATCGTCGATTAACCATCAGAATCATCGCATTACAATTAAATTTAAACCACATTAGAGTTTATCAAAGTATGACAAACGAATTGGGGAAGAGAAAAGTTTGTGCGAAATTGATCCAAAAAAACTCACTCTTGAACAGAAAGACAATAGGAGGGAAGGGAGCCGTGATCTTCTAGGACGAATTGAAAATGTTCCTGATTTTATAAAAAATATTATTACTGGTGACGAATCATGGACCTTTGAGTACGATCCAGAAACAAAACGCCAGAGCGAGGAGTGGCACACACCAAACTTACCACGTCGAAAAAAAGCAAAAATGAGCAACTCCACAATCAAAACCATGTTCTTTTGTTTCTTTGATAGCATTATCCGTAAGGAGTTTTTGCCTATAGGACAGACTGTCGATCAACATGTTTACTGATAAATTCTTAAAAGGCTGAGGAATAGAATTGCCCACGTGAGACCAGCCACTGTGACCACCTGTATGCTGCATCATGACAATGCACCTTGTCACACAGCACTCTCGGTTAATGAGTTTTTGACAAAGAAAAATATTCCTGTTGTTCATCAGTCCCTATACTCACCTGACCTGAGTCTCTGCGACTACTTTCTCTTCCTAAGATTGAAAAACATCTAAATGGACACTATTTTGGGACGAAAGATAACATTAAAAAAGAAATGTAGCTAACCAGTTAAAGGAGATTACAGTTTCTGAGTTCCAGCACTGCCATTAACAGTGGGAAAACCAGCTGAAGCGCTGTGTAGCTTCCCAAGGGCACTATTTCTAAGGCGAAACAGGCTAGATTTATTCTCAATGAATGTCTATAAAACATTAATCTTCACTTCCGCATTTAGAAAAATATGTTCAAATTTCTTGATTAGCAAAACGCACCAGCAGACAAAAATGCTGAGAACAATGCTGAGAAGTGGTGAGTTAACTATACATCAGAACAAAGGAGTACTGAGATATAACAAGTTTTCACAGAAGTATGAGTTTCACACGAGTTTTTTCTACATACAGAATCTTGTAGTGTAAGTGTTTAGATATCTTGAAAAGAGTATACGCATCAATCTATAAGTGTGTGTGTGTGTGTGTGTGTGTGTGTGTGTGTGATGAGAACCCGCCAACTGGGAAACATAGGAATAATTATTTTGAATTAAAACCGGACACAATAAAAATGATGATACTGACGTTACTTGCGTATAGCATACTATCGAATAAATAACAGCTAATCAGTTGATTGAGAGGTAATGGGGGATTTTATGAGGTAGTTTGTTTGTTCCAGGTCTGCTGGACACTGTAATAAGTGGTGTCATTCCAAACTGTCAACTTGTATCCACCCAACTCCGTACTGCGAGGTACCATGTCAAACGGATGAGTGCTATGTTGGCGCATCACAACCAGTGGCGAAGCTAGTAGTTAATGAATGGGTAGGCAAAAATTTTATTTTAATTTTTGTTAAGGAATCACTAAAAGGATGGTGATTCAAATCGGACGCTGAGGTAGAGTTTGCTGTAAGCGAATGGTTCCACAAAGAGCCGTAAGAATTTTACTAGCAGGGAATCTACAGGTTGGTGCAACAGTGGAACTCATGTCTTAATGTTAATGGAGACTTCTTTTAAAATCGTTGAATAAAAAATGCTTTACAGCTCTATACGTGTTTCTATTGAACAATCCTTGTATTAGTCATACACGATAACTTCAAATTTTTAAACTTGATTAGTTTCTATATATATGTTTAATGTTACAAAGAATTCAAATAACAATCTTGATCATCTGTTAGTTCAGCGGAATAACAGGGACACTTTTAATAACCGCATGTGTTTATTTAAACACACTTATAAACAACACAGCCCGCTTTAACTTGAATGTTTGGACCACAGAAGTGAGGCATGCCTCAACGCTCCATGTGTACAGCACGGAACAGTCTCCCCTCCCTTCACTTCCCTCTCGCTCCAGCACATTGCTTACATACGATGTATACAAAAAACGCTGAGGCAAGTTCAGGTTGCCTCATTCGCTTTAAACGAGCTATGCCGAGTCTCACGTGTCACCATCTAGCGGTCGCTCAGTAAAGCATGTTTCGGCCTAATAAATTCGACAGTCGCGGTAACAATGTATAATCTTTACGTTATGTAGTTCATACGTATTGCTACGACAGCGTAGAACAATCTACGCGTTTATCGAATGTCCCAGAAAGATCTCGACGTAAGCGTGTGGTGTACGTGCTACTAAACGCATGTTGCGAGAATTTTCTCGCACTTTGCCAGCCTTCGCTCGGGCGCTCGGACTGTGTCAAGGCCGCAGCAATTACGTAGTTCGCGAGAGATAAAACGCAGTTTGGAAGCTTCTGGTGTGTGTAGCGTAACTATAAATACATCGCGTCGCGGCCTTAGTTTTTCAGTTCAATGCGAGATTTTTGACTGTGCGGTTCGAGAGTATTAGTGCGATATTTTACAGAGCGGTTCGGGTTATTACGGTGTACGTTCAAGTAGTTATTAGTGAAGTGTTGCGTTTTGTATTCGGACGGTATAATTGTAATACAGTTGAGTTTTAATATTAGTGGACATTTTATTGCGTACGAACAATTTCATTTGATTTGTTGTAGACACTGTGTTGTTAATTACGAACTGTTTTACTATAACAATTAAAGGTGTGATTAGTGACTTAATTGGTGTCTTGTACTTATTTTGTTTCCACTGAACCTACGACGATCGAGTAGACCGTCGTAACAGTGGTGTCAGAACTGGGATAAACGGTTAACAGTGGAAACAGTGGACGCGTTGTACAAGACGAGTGTGATTCGTAATTAATCAGTAAACATGGATCCCAGTCAGATGATGGAAGCTTTACAAACACTGCTGCGGCAGACACAGGAAGAAGCAGAGAAACGACAGGATGAGAAAGCGGAAGAAGCAGAAAAACGACAGGATGAAAAACGCAGGCAGGAAAGAGAAGAAGCTGAGGAACGTCAGAAAGCACTAATGCTAGAAACAGAAGAAAGACAAAAAGATAAAACGGAAGCTCTCTTTGAAACTATGCAGAAACAGTTGCAAGAACACAGTGCCGCAGAATTGGGTATCCTACGAGGTGAGCTTAATAAACAAGTTACTAAAATATCGGAGGTACAAGAGTCAATGACATTAAAAATAGCTGAAGTAGAGAAATCTGTCTTGATTGTTGAAGAATCGATGTCTACAAAAATATCTGTTATAGAAGAATCTGTGTCAAATAAAATATCTGCAGTAGAAAACTAAATGGCAAACATAAGAGAACAAATTAAAATTGAAGTTGAACAGTGCATGAAGATTCAACCAAAACAAATTTCTGAACAGACTGTACCAGAGATCAAGACAGAAAAATACACAGAAAATAAGTTAACAGAGAAAGTCACTTTGCCTGCAGTAGGGACAGTTCATGTCAAAGCTCCAACCTTTGACGGAAGCACTCACTGGGCAACGTACCTCCGCCAATTTGAAGCTGCTGCATGCGCAAATAATTGGACAGAAAAAGACAAGGCTGTTTCACTTGTTCTTGCATTAAAAGGACCCGCGGCAGAACTACTACAGAAAGTGCCACCTGACAGCCAGAACACCTATGCCGAGTTGATAAAAGCTCTAGAATTACGGTATGGTGATAAACATTTGCGAGATGTGTACTGCACCCAGTTGAGAGCAAGGCGACAGCATTCCGGGGAGAGTCTTCAAGAGTTTGAAGCAAGTATCGACAGACTAATTAGACTGGCCTATCCTGAAGCGCCAGAAGATTTTCGAACGCGTTTTGCGATGCAGACATTTACTGCCGGTGTCCGAGATAACGAACTACAGCAAGTGTTACGAATGGCAAGACACCAGAACAGTGCGGACGCCCTGGTACATGCTTTGCAATTTGAGGCCGCCAAATCAGCGTCTAGTTGGACAAGTCATAAAGTGCGCGAGCTAAAAGATCGCGACGGCACAGACGATGAGGGGGAAGAACAAGGAACAGAGACTCGACGGTCGGCGCCACAGAATAAAATAAGAAAGGATGGAAGACCGAAGTGTTATCGATGTGGGAAACCTGGACATCTACAACGAGATTGTCGGGTTAGAATTCAGCAGCAGGGAAACGAGCAATAGTCGGTGCAACGGGGCGTGTGCTGACTAACTGGAGGAACGAAGCCCCTAGAGAATACGCAATTTCTACGCTTCAGAAAAACACCGGGAGCTTGGTAGTTACCGGATTTGTTCAAGAAAGGCCAACCTCGATTACAGTTGACACAGGCGCAACAGTTTCTATTGTGCGCCCCGACGTGGTGAAAGATCTCAAGCCAATCTGGTGCTCTTGCAGCTTGCGAACAGCTAATGGACGGCCTGTAAAAGTGTATGGAAAAGTGGAGATACACCTACGCCTCGGTAGACTTGAGTTTAATCATCAAGTACTTGTTGCAGACATTGTGGATGAAGCAATTCTTGGTGTGGACGTTATGAACGCATACGGATTTATAGTCGACTTCAAAAACAATGTCTTGAGAATCGGAGGCGAAGAGGTAATGCTATCAACAATGACGACAGCAGAAAAATCGATGGACGTCATAAACCAAGTGGCCGTAACTGTTCCGCCAAACTCCGAAAAGATCATCATGGTTAGAACTGCGGTAGATACTAGGGGCAATCAGTGCTCTATATTCGAACCCCAGGTAGTTAGCACACCGGGCATACTAATTGCCAGAAGTTTAGTAAAACCTGACGAAACCGGAAATGTACCTATTAGAGTGGCGAATATTTTGGATCAAGCTATCACTTTACAAAGCAATACGCTCCTAGGCAAATTGACTCCTGTGGCCTGGGTAGCCGGAATAACGCAACGAAGACCCAGTTCTTCGGATACTTCTAAATTACCAGAGGAACTGCAAGAATTATTGAACAGATCTTCTAACGACCTCTCAAGTGGTGAGGTAAAAGAACTCGGACAGTTTTTACACGAATTTAAAGATTGTTTTGCAGTTCGGGGACAGTCACTGGGAAGAACCTCTCTTGTGCAACATCGCATCAATACTGGGGACACAACACCGATACGCCAACCTCCTCGAAGGCCTCCATTATCTAAACAAGAGGAGATGTCTCGGTTAGTACAGGACATGTTGACAGAGGGAGTAATTGAACCTTCGTCAAGTGCTTGGTCTTCCCCTGTAGTGCTGGTAGCGAAGAAGGATGGTGGATTGCGTTTCTGCGTAGACTACCGGAGGTTAAATGATGTTACAAAGAAAGACTGCTATCCATTACCTCGCGTTGACGATACACTCGACACGTTGTCCGGAGCACAGTGGTTTTCCACATTGGACCTGAAGAGTGGATATTGGCAAGTGGGTCTTCATCAAGAAGACAAGGAAAAGACCGCTTTCTCGACCCCAAGTGGCTTATTCCAATTTAACGTCATGCCATTTGGACTCTGTAATGCACCGGCAACATTTGAGAGATTGATGGACCTGATACTCCGAGGCCTGACGTGGAAAACTTGCCTTGTTTACTTAGACGATGTCATAGTGATCGGGTAGACTTTCGAAGATCATTTGGAAAACCTTAAGGAAGTTCTAACTAGAATTCACGGTGCACAACTGAAGCTGAGCCCGAAGAAGTGTTCTCTATTCCAGAAGGAAGTACAGTATTTGGGCCATCTGGTTTCGGCAGCGGGCGTTAGCATGGATCCTAATAAAGTAGACACCGTAAGAGACTGGCCAGTTCCGAAGAATAAACACGAAGTTCGGAGTTTCCTGGGGTTATGCTCATATTACCGACGTTTTGTGAAAGGCTTCGCTACTATTGCTAAACCACTACATGAGCTAACGGAAAATAAACGAAACTTCCAATGGTCGAGAGAGTGTGAACAAGCATTTAGAACGTTGAAGATTGCATTATGTTCGCAGCCAATTCTCGCTTTTCCAGCTTCCGAAGGGAAGTACATCGTAGACACAGACGCAAGCAATACTGGTCTAGGAGCAGTTTTGTCTCAAGTGCAGAACGGTGAAAAACGAGTAATAGCGTATTACAGCAAGACGCTTTCTAAACCAGAGAGAAATTATTGTGTTACAAGAAGAGAGTTGTTGGCAATTGTCAGAGCTTTGGAGCACTTCCATAAATACCTCTATGGGAGAGAGTTTTCACTACGTACCGACCATGCTGCACTTGCATGGCTCTTGAGATTTAAAAATCCGGAAGGACAGTTGGCAAGGTGGCTCGAACGTCTGCAAGAGTACAACTTCAAGGTACAACATCGGCGGGGGCGCCTGCACGGTAATGCAGATGGCTTATCACGAAGACCATGCCCGGAAGACTGCCGACATTGCCACAGAAAGGAAGAACAAAACTCAAGTGAACATGTTCGAGCCATCACTGTAGATTTCCTGGCTGATGGCTGGACAACACAAGACTGTCGACAAGAACAGATGACTGATGAAGACATTGGACCGATCTTGACAGCAAAAGAGGAAGGTCGCCGCCCGGATTGGCAAGATATCTGCCATGGTTCCGAAGTGCTGAAGGGCTACTGGGCACAATGGGAATCTCTCACCTTAGAAAACAGACTGCTGAAAAGGGCTTGGGAAAGTGCAGATGGACGAGACGTGGTCATGCAGTTGATAGTTCCCCGAAGTAAAGTGCAGTCTGTTTTGAAGGAGATGCATGATGGAACATCTGGAGGCCATCTTGGCGTTAACAAAACCCTTGACAAAATACGGAAGCGATTCTATTGGCTTCATCTTCGCCACGACGTAGAGGAATGGGTTCGGACGTGTGAAATATGTGCTGCAAGCAAGGGCCCACAAACCAGAAGCAGGGGAAAAATGAGACAGTATAACGTTGGACAACCTTTCGAGAGAATTGCCATAGACATTGCTGGACCATTCCCAGTTACTGACGATGGAAACCGGTACATCATGGTTGTAGGTGACTACTTTACTAAGTGGGTGGAAGCCTACGCAATTCCAAATCAGGAGGTTACCACTGTGGCAAAGCAGTTAGTTCACAACTTCTGTTGCCGTTATGGAGCCCCTATGGAAATCCATACGGATCAAGGGAGAAATTTCGAATCAGGAGTGTTTAAAGAATTATGCCGGCTACTTGGAATTCGAAAGACCAGGACAACGCCTCTGCATCCTCAGTCGGACGGGATGGTTGAGAGATTCAACAGGACACTTGAGCAGCATCTTTCGAAAGTTGTTGACGAGAACCAAACAGACTGGGACCAACGTATACCACTATTCCTTATGGCGTATAGATCATCAGTACATGACACAACCGGCATGACTCCAGCAAAATTGGTGTTTGGGCGGGAGATTCGTCTTCCTGGGGACTTGATGTTTGCATCACCTAAGACTCAGTCCCAAGAGCCAAAGAACTATTCCTCGCAATTAGAAAACCAACTGCGAGAAATGAATCGCTTGGTAAGAGGACGGCTCAAGATTGCTAGTGATAAAATGAAAACTCGGTATGACATTCGCAGCAATAGTGTGGGTTTCCAAGAAGGAGATCAGGTCTGGTTGTTCAATCCAAAGCGCCGTCGTGGTCGCTCACCTAAGCTTCAGTCTAACTGGGAAGGACCCTACACTGTAAAAAAAAGGATTAACGATGTTGTTTATCGGATTCAACAGGAAGGACAGCGAAAGTTCAAGGTCGTCCACCTAGATCGCCTGGCTAAATACAAATTTAGAGACGCTTTGCCAGTTCGGGACGAACAGGCTTAAGGAGGGGGCAGTGCTACGACAGCGTAGAACAATCTAGGCGTTTATCGAATGTCCCAGAAAGATCTCGACGTAAGCGTGTGGTGTACGTGCTACTAAACGCATGTTGCGAGAATTTTCTCGCACTTTGCCAGCCTTCGCTCGGGCGCTCGGACTGTGTCAAGGCCGCAGCAATTACGTAGTTCGCGAGAGATAAAACGCAGTTTGGAAGCTTCTGGTGTGTGTAGCGTAACTATAAATACATCGCGTCGCGGCCTTAGTTTTTCAGTTCAATGCGAGATTTTTGACTGTGCGGTTCGAGAGTATTAGTGCGATATTTTACAGAGCGGTTCGGGTTATTACGGTGTACGTTCAAGTAGTTATTAGTGAAGTGTTGCGTTTTGTATTCGGACGGTATAATTGTAATACAGTTGAGTTTTAATATTAGTGGACATTTTATTGCGTACGAACAATTTCATTTGATTTGTTGTAGACACTGTGTTGTTAATTACGAACTGTTTTACTATAACAATTAAAGGTGTGATTAGTGACTTAATTGGTGTCTTGTACTTATTTTGTTTCCACTGAACCTACGACGATCGAGTAGACCGTCGTAACAGTATTTATAATTTTTATTATACAGAATTTTTTAGGGTAGGCATTGCCTCAATTGCCTCCATGTAACTTCGCCACTGATCACAACCATTCCTAGTAGAGAGCAGCAGTGTACGCAGAACCATGTTAAGCCTAATGATAATGTGATGTATTTTATACTTACAATTATTGTTTTTTATTAATGGTACCTATAATTCAATTTTTTTAATTTTTTTTTATTTTATTTTTTTATATTCTTTTTGTATAGCCTAAAGGTACCATATAATGTTATTATTTATATTCTTAAAGCGATCGATTTCGGTCACAGACCATCATCAGGTTATATAGCACATTTGTTTTCACAATATTATAAAACACTATTATTTATAAAAACGAATTTGTAGACATTGTTAATTTTGATAAATATGTTGTTGTCTAAAGCTTCCTAAGAACTGATTCTGTTATAGAGTGTTCATGTTTACATATTATATCAGCTGATTACTTACTATCAGCATATTATTAACAGTAATCAGCTGATATAATATGTAAACATGAACACTCTATAACAGAATCAGTTCTTAGGAAGCTTTAGACAACAACATATGTATCAAAATTAACAATGTCTACAAATTCGTTTTTATAAATAATAGTGTTTTACAATATTGTGAAAACAAATGTGCTATATAACCTGACGATGGTCTGTGACCGAAATCGATTGCTTTAAGAATATAAATAATAACATTATATGGTACCTTTAGGCTATATAAAAAGAATAAAAAAAAAATTAAAAAAAAAACATGTTAAGCCGTCCAGAAACGTATCTTGTACTTTATGTGCTACTGGAAACCGCAGTACTTTGCACTACATAACAGCGTGACTCACCAACGTCTACAAGAAGCGTAGCGTTTGAATGCAAATGTGCCCCTCAATCGTTTGTCATGGATATAAATTAACTAGTGAGCTTTATGAACTGCAAAACTCGTCCACTATTTTAAACAGAATAAATTTATTATTAGATAAAACGGAATTAACAAATTTTAGTTGTTCGAATAGGTACGAATAAAATTACCAATTATCCACTAAGTACCATCCTGGGGGGAAAACGGGAAAAAAGACGCCCAGGTAAATGATGATCCGTGAAACCGGCACAGTTCGCAAGGCCAAATCCGTGAAGGAGATAAAGCTGCTGGTAATGGTGGTAAGAAAAGGTCTTGGTATTATGAACTTAGTCTTAGCCAGGAAACACCACGTAGAGGTGACGCGGTCAATACCTTATAATCCTTTGGTATTTTATCCTACATTTATGTGTTTTTATATACATATACAAATAAAGAGTGTATGAAAAATGAGCTAAATATCAAAGTTGACTATAACTGATACAAATATATAAAGATAGATGCAAACATAGCCTACAAACTCTTCGAAAATAGTCCAAAATGTGCTAGGGGTGTTGGTAGATATTAACTTGATTAAACTATTGGAGAAAGCATGTGCATTTTTAATAAAATTTCTCATAATCGAATGCCTTCACAGACTTTTCTGTTTTTTCAAAATTTCGATTTCTACTTCTGAAATGTGCAGCGCTCAAAGTTACAAAAAATTTAGAGTAAATACTACATTTGGATGTCGATTAAAATTCTTTTAAAAACCACAAGAGGATTTTAAATATTTCAAAATTTTAATACCGTTGTAGGCTCTGGAATCATAGAATTTTCAACCCAAACACTATATTCAGATTATAATTAAATTTTCTTTAGATAGATAACGTACACGATTTTTTTTAGATTTTTTTCAAAATCCCGTCATATTTTCGCCCCCGCTCCTTATTTCTAGAAAGAAGAGTGTCGAAAATAATATTGATCTGTAGAGTAAACGTAGTTTTACCTGATGCATTTTACGTTATAAGGAAATCTGTTGATTTACTCGAAAGTTATCGTGAGAGATCCCCCAAGGCAACGGATAGAGGGAGAAGTGGCATAAGGTCGGTTTGAGTTCACAAAATATTTATACAGCGTATAATAAAAAAATTAATTTTCTCAAATTCTAATTTAAAAAGCACCCAAAAATAAAATTTTATTGGTCAGTGTATTTAGTATGTCATCGCCCGTGTACGCGCGCGTCCTTAGTCTATACTTATGAAAAACATGAAACTACACACGGATTAAGATAATCTTACCGTGTGTAGATTACCTTAATCGCGTATCACTGGTGAAGGAAAACTTCTGTATGTTACTAATGAATGCCTTTGAAAATAAACGTGATACGTTGACATATTATGGAATCCGCTTCGTCCTCACGTAATCAATACGTTTAATGGTTATAAGCCTTATATTAACTCAGCAATCATTACGTACCTTTGAGCGGACATCTCACCCACACTGTGTACATATTATGTTTTCTCTGTTTTCCTCGTATGCGTTTCTGACTAGTTCTTTGTCTCCTGACAACTTCTACACTTTCGTCTTTTTATGTTTCTTCGTAAATGGAGTTGCGTCTTTGCATCAATCTATCATTTTGTGTTAAACACGTCTAATTGCACTCCTTTATCTTCAGTCAGACAGTGCGTTGCAGTTCTCTGATATGTTCTTCGGATGTCGTCTTTTGATATTCTTTAAAATGTATGCTGTAAACCAAGAGTCGGCAACCCTGCGGCCGTCGATAACGTTCGACGCGCCCGCGAACCAAGTTGTAATTTTCTTTTCTTTTGAACTAACGAACGCACCCGCATTGTACCTACTTGGAAGCATTGTATTATAAAATAGTATCAGCCATTAACCGAACCGCGCAACGTCTTCCCTCAATACGATTGTCGCCTAGAGCCTGCAAACACCTTTCTCCTCAAAGGAGAAACTTGATATTTTTACGTTTTACATTTCCGTGCACTTTACAAAAATCAATGGTAGTATTGTGGCAAGTTCTTTAATTTATTTTTATTAAAATATTTCCTGTTTAACAATTTCTTTTGTTTAAAGTTTTGTTAGTTTTAACGTCCATTTGCATGATGACAAATTGTTGATGACCCACTCCTAATGTGAAAAATTTTCACAAATTCATATGAAAAATACTTTAAAGCTTTTTTTTTTGATTCGGTGTTCCACGTTGCTAAATATAAGCACAAGGGTATTATAAACCGACAGTTAATGTTTGTAACGTCCGGCTATTGAACTCCGCACCTTTCTATTTTCCATTGATGGAGTGGGGTGGGGTGTGCCTATCAAACTGCTCCTCAGTCACATAAGTGCCCCCATAAATTCAAAGTTTGCCTATGACTGCGGTAAACAATATAGGCCCATACCGTAATGGTTTATATTTTGCTTCCTCAACAACCATATGTTTTGATTTGTCGCTATATTCCTTTCATTATCATTCCCTATATGTAAGATTTATTATTAACGTGCTTATGTTTAGTGTCTTTTCTGCATGCCAGTACAGATTATTTCAGATGTTAAGAAATGTTTGTTCGATTTCTTCGATTTGCATGACACTGATAATAGCAATGACAATATATCAGACGAAAACATTTTATCCAATTTTATACCTTTTTTAAAAAGCAGCACTTCTATCGGAACAGTTAACAACCGTTATAAAATTCAAAACCTCCTTCCCGTATCTTGCCCCTTGTACCGTTATTGTCAACATAATACAGATATTACAATTTCTTGTCTTATTTACCCGGTCTTATCCGCGACATCTGTATTTAGGCCAAGCACCGTCTGTCAACTGAACTACTACATATCAAATCTTTTTATATTTGCCAAGCACTTGAAAACAGTTCCGTGTTTACATGTGTAAGTACAAGTAGGGTTGACTTCCAGGGTACGCGCAAACATTTTATTAAGCAAACGGTATCACTGACTAGATACAGGTCACAGTAACACTTTGTGTCTCGGATGTTTGCTTTAGATATCTATTCAGCGTAAGTTTAAAATAATCTGTTTTCCACGAGTAGTCGTCTCTTGCAAAAAAGGGGGATGCTGTAGGTCAACATTCACTCCTTACAAGAGCAGTTTGCCTCTCTATTGGTAGTTGTAGCGTTTGTTGTATTTACGCTACAGAAAACAAAAAAAAAACAGTTACAGTGCAGCAGTCGATTCACTTTGACGCGTAGTTACTGATATTGCTATTATAAAGTGATTTTGATGTTTTACGTTTACTGGGATAAATTTTCTGATACAGTTGCTTCTTTTGTCTTCCAGCAGTAATCACCATCATCATTTAACTGTTAATCTTGACCTTTCATCCACTCTCTTTTCATCATAACGGAGACTACACTACAGTCTTTTTACAGCACATTTTAATATCGCATTCTAATGCATACCAAGAAAAAAATTATGGCCTTCATGGAGAAGAACCCTGTAAGAACAAAAATTCTAACTGACAATAATGATTTGGAGCAGGTATCACATTTTAATTATTTGGGATGTGATACCTTATTTAGAAAGAATAGCGATATCCAGAGAAAGTTAAATAAATTTAGTTATACCTGTGGAACAATAAGACGACTATTGAAGAATAAAACCCAGAGGGAGACACAGCTAAAGTTCTAGAAGGCCGTGGCTGTGCCGATTTTAATGTACGGATGTAAAACATGGACTCTCCTGCGAAAAGATTTTTCAAAAATACAGACCTCGGAAATGAAATTTTTAAGAGCAGTGAAGGGATATAGTTTGAGAGATTGTCTACGTGAACAACGACAAAAGGAAAGACCTGAGGTTACAGCCGGTTCTGGAGAGAATAAAGAAATACAAGCAGAATTGGAAGTCTCATGTGGTAGGCTACGTATGGTGGACAAGCAAATTGCTAAACTAGCTTTTGAATATAGGCCAGTGGGGACGAGAGATCGTGGAAGACTCTGGGAAAAATAGTCATAGGCTCTATGAAGTCGCAAAGGACTATAGCCCAAGCCAAGAAGAAGAAGAAGGAGAAGGAGAAGGAGAAGGAGAAGGAGAAGGAGGAGGAGGAGGAGGAGGAGGAGGAGGAGGAGGAGGAGGAGGAGGAGGAGAAGAAGAAGAAGAAGAAGAAGAAGAAGAAGAAGAAGAAGAAGAAGAAGAAGAAGAAGAAGAAGAAGAAGAAGAAGAAGAAGAAGAAGAAGAAGAAGAAGAAGAAGAAGAAGAAGAAGAAGAAGAAGAAGAAGAAGAAGAAGAAGAATGTATACTTTTCCTTTTTCTGTGCATTCTCATTGAAATTTTCTATTCACGTTCTTCAAATATGCTTTTACAGGCCGTATCATTCCCATCCTTCTCAACAGGTCTATTCTTCCTATGGTTTTCCGAAACAACTCTTGGTTTTCCTTGATTAAGATTGTATTTATTATACTATTATTGAAACAGACATTTTTATTACGTTTGTATTTTTAAGTCAGCATGAAACTTCCTTTACCTTGATCTTGTTTTTCTACATCACACTATTTAGTGATTACGTTGTGCATTTATAAACTGCCATTCATGCTTATTATCCACGTATTTCATTATTTTATTAAATAATGAAGTGTGAACTCTTAAAGTTATAAAACAATATTTTTCTCACATTTTACAAAAAATTACTAGTGTATCCAAACAAACAGGTAAAGTATATAAGTCTTCATAGAAATACTGTATATTTCTGCTCATCTTTACATTTCCTTTAAATACGTAAATTATTGAATACGAAATACTAAAATACAAGCTGTGTGATCACAACAAGTTTTCCTACAATACAACAGTATTTGAATAACGGTTTTTTTAATGTTGTAAAATATTGTTTAGAATTTATTACTCCCAGAATTTCAATTTAACAACGCGAAATTGAGTAACTTTGTGCATCGTAGATGCTTAGGAACGTTATTTAATTAAAATGGAAAAATCTCTTGAGAAACTCTAGGCAGTATAGAAAAAGAAGAAAAGGTAATAGGAAACCAATGAATTTAGTTCTATCGAAGAAAGGTATTGAAAATAAAACATAAGAGAAAACATATAAATTAATAGTGGAAATTGTGGCAATATACGAGGCGAAAGTTTGGAAAGTAAATAAAGTCAGTAAAAAAATATAGCGATGGAATACAGTTACAGAACAGGATTAGTATTTCATCGTGAGTGCGAAATTTGAATGTGAGATTTGATAAAAGCGTTAAAAAAAAAAATCAATGAACTTATTCATATTTGTGGTATAATAAAGCGACTCTTCTAACACAAAACACAAGGGGCACAGGAATTAAGGTGTATTAAACAGGCTGCAGTAACGATACTACTTCACAAAACTGAATCATGGGCTCTAACAAAGAAAGAAAATTACAAAATACAAGCAGCAGAAATACAATTTCCCAGCTGTGAAAGGATGTAGAAAAGAAGACAAGATAAAAAACGGGGGCATAAGAACAAAATTGCAAGTGCACCGTTTGCAAGATAAAACAGCAGAAAATAACACACATTGGGAAAATAGTCGCTCAAGAAAAAGACAATTCGTGTAACCGGCACAGTTCGCAATGCCTAATGTGTGAAGGAGATAATATTTTTGACGATGATGGTTAGATCATCTTTTAAACTGAACACATCTTTTAATTTTTGATAAAAGATATTACGTAAAATTCGTGGTCCAGAAAGTGAAAGGGATGTATGGTGGATACGTTATAAACAAGAATAATACGTACTCTTTAGGGATGTAGGCATTATAGAATATATTTAACTTTTATTGTTGAGGGGTGATCATGGTGATTTGGTGAGGATGACGGAGGATGAAGTACCGAGGAAAGTCTTGACAATGCGGCTGGATGGAAGAAAAATGAGCGGCTGGCCAACCCAACATCATGGATGGATGATGTGAGCAATGTGCCAAAATATTTTTGCTTCTGGAGGACGTCAAGACTCGGCAATAACTTGTAGCAGCAGGTATAATGTTGATGACGTTAACGATGAAGATGATGATGGTGGTGAAAACAAATAAACACCCGATACCACTTAGCATTAATCAGAAAGCCATACAATAGTAATTCAGTTCAACAAATGATTTCTCAAAATGCAATTAAACTAGTCGATAATTAAATATAATTACTTTTATTATTTACCTTCTAAAACGAACACAGACTAACGTTATTAAGACGTTAGTAAGTAGTAAAATCAACATGTATAATGTACAAAAGTTAATCTAATAAATTTGAATTAGGACAAGAATTATTTATTAATTAAACAAAAGTATATTAAATCTTAGTTAAATAAAACCTTGTATGAAGTATTCATTATAAATAAGAATAAATCATTATTTTTATCGTAAACGTCTTTCTAACGCGACAAACAAGACTATCAACATTTGAAGGGAGAAGATTATTTTTTTTACTGTAACAATAAAACTGTTTCCAACTGACTGTCGGCAACTTGGTGCGTCGCTTTCCAGTTTCTTTTTTTTTTTTATACAGTTGTCGCAAACAGCTGAGGTAGTCATAAGCTGCGTGAAACGGCCGTCGCCGACACAACTAAGCCGCTGCAGCATACAGATTAAGGGGGTTGTTTATCTACTCAGCAAAGTGGTTTGTTGGTGGATGCGGTGCGTAAAGTGCAGACGATAAAACACGACATCGCAGAGCCTTCATGTCCTTATATGTGTGTGTACTGTGGTTTTTATTATCGTACATCGTTTAGGAGCTTAATAGTCAACCATACCTTGTCTTAGTACTTACCTATGTTGATGCAATATTAAATAGAATACTTAATTTTTTAACACGGCGAATTTGTTGTTGTTGTACATTCTTCTTCTTCTTCTTCTTCTTCTTCTTCTTCTTCTTCTTCTTCTTCTTTCTTCTTCTTCTTCTTCTTCTTCTTCTTCTTCTTCTCCTCCTTTTTCCTTTCTTTTTGTTTCTATTTTGTCTTCTTGCTTTTTTATCACCCCCTTATTGCCACCTTATTATTTAAAATTATTTTGACTGCTACACTTTTATTTCTCAGTTTATATGTGTTTCTTTTGTTTATTTTCTTCTTTCTTCTTTAGTCGTAAATTGATTTACACGCCTTTTTCTTATTATAATTCTTTCTCATTGGCGCAGCAGGTGCATGTATCTGCTCTTGGCTTGCTCAAGTACTGTCGCCGTCCACATCGGTCCTGAACAAGGGAGATGTTTATCATAAGCTCATTGAGATCCCCCAAACTGCCTGTCCGCCGACCCCTAGGTGGTACTTCAACAGGCAAACCTTGTATGTTCTCTTAATATTCTGCTGTTTTCCACTCTCAGGACATGGACTAGGTTCCAAAGAAAGTGTGAATGCAGATTTCATTCTTTCACCGAAGATGAATGCTTGATGTTGAATTTCACTTGAAAGTTTACAAAACGTTTACTCTCACCTTCGTACAAGTGGGACCTTTTAGCCGACCAACTTATTCCAAGATGGTGGTAGCCAATCCGTGCCGCGGAACAGGTCGGAGAACTGACTAGAGAAAGGGGTCCTGTTGGGCCACCTTGAGGACAGCCTGAGTCCTGGCCTGGCAGAATTGAATGCATAGACTAGTGTTGTGTCGGAAGAGCTTCAGGTAGGCCAATGGCAGTAAACGTAGAGCTGAGTGAGTGAGGCTGCTGCGAACGGGTAGAGAGACAGCTGTACTGAAGGCAACTTCCAGGAATTATGAACTCCGAATTCGAAACACCTGGTCCACTAGTTTGGAGGCTGACTACACACTAATGTAAAATATTTGGTTACGAAAGTAGAATCCCCTTGCCTTGGATGTTGGACGGGTTGTTTCAAATGCAGTACCGCAATAACAGCGGGTTAGCTCAGTGATAAAGAGCTACTTAGCGCAGACATTTTTCAACGTAGTTTGCTGTGGGTTCACCTCAGAGTCTAGTCAATCCTGTATATCTACTGTTGGTGCATCCCACTCTCTGGGTGAGGTGACAGGGCAACAACGCGAGATCTACAAGTGAACACTCACACAACACTCCTTTTACAGGTCGACTCTGTATGTGGTCAAGCACTAAGTAGTTTCTCTCTGACGACGGTCTGGTATAAATTACATCAGTGTTAGAGGACGCAACAATCTATGATGACGACGCTGGCGGTAATGTGATGATACTAATGTTTTTTTTTGTTTTTTTTTACGTGGGAGACTGTGGAAAACTTATGTTCGCCGCAGGAGGGTCCGCACTGCTACGGTGTGTGGGACTCGCACCCAGCAAAACACAAACCCTGTTGTCCACGACAAGGATCCACCTTGGGACTCAGCTTTCGAAATACTTAAAGGTGGTGCCATTTGTACTTCGTCCTGTGGACGTACATCTGTTTTAACCCTTCAGCGGGTCCACTTTACCGGTTTCCTACTATTCTGTCAGCGGCCCTAGCAAGATCATCTTCGGCTTCCTTCTTTTGCCTTAGTACCTTCTTTATGTAAGCTGCTACCTGCTCCCAATAATGTTCGCTCTCCAGCATTATTCCGATAATATTTTCAGGTGAGATCTGTCCCACTACATTTTCCAGTGATTGCCTCTCTTCTTTCCATCTATCACAGGTGAAAAACGTGTGATTCACATCATCAAATTCTTGTTTGCAGAAAATGCAATCTGGTCTGTATACTTTCCCCATCCTATATAGGTAAGCCCGGAACAGGCCGTGGCCAGTTAGAAACTGTGTTAAGAAATAATTAATTTCGCCATGTTTGTGATCAGTCCACTCAGCTAACTGTTTTATGAGCCTAGCGGTCCATCTTTCCTGCCACCGAACCATAGTACGATCCCTGGCCTCTTTGTGAGCTTATACAGTATCTATATCTACTTGGCCCTTCCTCTTGTAAACCAGTTTCCGTTCCTGTGCCAGCAGATCGATTGGGATTATTCCGGCGATGACAAGAACCGCGGACTCCGAAACCGTGCGGTAGGAGCAAGCCACTCTGAGCGCGCCGCGTCGCTGCACTGCTGACATACGTCGTCTGTATTTCTCGAGCTTCAGTGCTGATCACCCCATATCTCCGCACCATAAAGCAGTATTGAATGCGTGACCAACATAAGTAGCCGTCGCTTCGAAGGTTTCGGCCCACTGGTGTTTGCCATAATTCTACTAAGTGCCGCGATTACAGTTGCAGCCTTCTCAGCTACCCGTTTTATTTGTGGCCAAAACGTAAGCTTCGTGTCCAGAGTATTCCCAGATACTTAATTGCGGCTTTTGTGTGGACCGTTTCTTCTCCGATCTGCATTGGCAAGATGTTGGGGAGATGCCTCTTTGTGATCAGCACGATTTCTGTTTTGTCAGCTGCCAGTTTTAAGCCGTGGTCTGTCATCCAGGAACTGACTCGTCGCATAACCTGCCTTAATCTCATCTGAGCCAGTTCCAGATCTCGCGCTATGATAACCGCTGCTATATCATCAGCGTACCCAACTAAGAATGTATTTTCGGGCATTTGCATCCGACGAATACCATCATATGCAGCGTTCCACAGGTCTGGCCCAAGAATTGATCCCTGATCTGCCCCTGCTGTGACCTCTTTAATCCGGCATCCTGATGAAGTGTCATAAAGTAATGTCCTGTCACGCAGGTAATCTCTAATCATCCGCAACAGATATGTGGGTAACCGAAACACAAGCTGCAAAGCGTTAAGTATATCACTCCACTTCGCTGAGTTAAACGCGTATGATACTGATGATGATGATGATGATAATGATGATGATAGTGACTACAACGGCGGTGGTGATGGTGGTGTCAAGATCTCAAGATTAGCATCTCAAGATTATTTTTTATGTTGGTGTAGCTGTGGTTTTTTGTATGTATGTGTGTGGCGAACGCGGAGTGTATGTTGTTGCTGGATAGAACTTTTAGGTGTTCAGAATATCTTGAAGAAAAAGATCTTCCCGTCTGGCCTATATAGAAACTATTACAATCACTGCAGTTTAATTTGCATACCCCTGTTTTGCTGTAGTTGAGATCCTACACTACTTGCCTAAAAGTCGAAAACTCAACACAGCAGAACAATATGAAATATACAAACACTACACAACACAACCAAACAACATACTTAACGACCAATTACACTTTAAATCACACGCACTCTTTGACACAATTATACACAAAACATACAATAATTCGGAATCCCGCGCCAACTCCCTTCCACTTGCACCCCCCCCCCGCGAATCTAACAATTTGAAAAAACCGTTACAAGTTCCGGACATTCTGTATTACACCTCGCTGAGGAAGGCGAACATCACGCCGAAACGCGTACGGGGGGGGGAGTAAGTTTTCACAAGTGAAAGTTTAACAATTAATATTCATTAAGTGCTGTGAATGAAGAGGATGAACATTCAAAATAATATTATTTTTAGTATTACGTACTAACAGGCTGTCCGTTACATGTAAATGTATACCTAAATCTGACACTGTCTTTGAATTAAATTAGAACATGCAGATTCTATTAATGTTTAACATGTAGTTCAGGTCCTTTCAGCGTGCTCCATGTATTCCTTACGTGTACTAGTAACTGGCAGGTCGTGTGCAACCATTTTGTTAAGCAAACAATCATATCGCTGACTAGATACAGGTCGCAGTGGCACTTTGTACCTCAGCTGTTTGCTCTAGATATCTATCCGATGCAAGCTTAATATAAAGTGTTTTTCCACAAGTGGTAGTCGGTTGCAAGCAACGAGTTCTCGGTCAACCAACATTCGTGCTCTATAGTGAGCAGAGTTCGCGTCTCTATTGATGCGTATCCCATCTCTACGCTCTGTCAGTGCTCTAGATCGTAGCGTTCACATTAACTGTTTGTACGTTGAGAGAATAGTTTTACTGGTAAAGTCGATATTGATTGATACGGTTATTCATACTGCTACGACCAAGTGAACACGCTGCTCTGATTTACTCGTTAATATAATTTATTTATTATTGAATAATACGTTCTATTTACAGACATAGTGATTGTCGTTACCCTTACTCCTTCGGCGTTTTTGTCAATTCTGTTTCTCTTTTCATTGTATTATGTTGACTTTTACAACCCCAACTTATGTTTACATTTTTTACGTATTTTTTCTTAGGTCTCTCTAATGTTTCACGTCCTGAAATTATGACTTCCAGGATTTACGTGACAAAATGAATATACTTTATGTTTTTTATAAAACTAAATTTATATTCTTTAATTCATATTTTTTTTTTTTTTTTGGATACCTCTCCGTTTACTCTGTTTATAACCGTTAACTTGATATCTTTTCGGCCAACTAATTATTTAAGCCATATTCATAAAATCTGCCTATAATAAAATAAAAACGAGAATAAGGAAATTTAAAAAACTTTAACGTCTGAAAACATGTGAATTTACACTTATTATTTGGAAGAATAAAAGCAAAGGAACAGAATTTAAGTTAATTCTTACGAGGCCCATCACAAGAAGTACACCTTCTTCTTCTTCTTCTTCTTCTTCTTCTTCTTCTTCTTCTTCTTCTTCTTCTTCTTCTTCTTCTTCTTCTTCTTCTTCTTCTTCTTCTTCTTCTTCTTCTTCTTCTTCTTCTTCTTCTTCTTCTTCTTCTTCTCTTTACGACGCTATAGACTTTAATGGAGTGTTAGCCCGTTCACAATTTTTCTGATTTTTGTGTGTGTGTATATGTACACATGTATAGATGTCTATGAACATATGATGTACGACGTATATCTCCATATGCATATATGTTTCCTATTGCTGTTTTCATGTACACATATTCCATATTCAGTATTCCATGTGTGTGTGTGTGTGTGTGTGTGTGTGTGTGTGTGTGATAGAGAGAGAGTGAGAGAGAGCGCTCAAGCGCTTGAGTGCGAATATTAAAAATATATGTGGAAAATTGTATATATATATATGTATATATATATTCAATCACTTTCTGCTACAGTCCGTTTCTTGATGTATATAATACATTTAATATTTATAATGAATTTACCTCAAGATATTTTTTTCTCATTAGGAACATGTTTCGGGTACCATCTTGTACCCATCCTCAGCCTTCCGGTTTTTGTGTCTGGTGAAGTACATATGTGTTGGTTGACTATTATTATTGTGGTTTCCTGTTGGCTTCTGGTACTTCAAATTGGTTTTATTGTGTGTGATTGTGGTGTATGTGTTAGTTTTTTGTGTGTTTTCGATGTTGAGTGCTTTGAACATTGTGTCATGTTTTGTATTTGTTCAGGTATTAGTTTGTTTTGTGTTTTATGTTTGTATATTTGTAAATTTTCCCAAATGTTTATTATGGTGCCTTTGTGTGGTATATGTTTTATTAGTCACATTGGTTATGTCTGAGAATTCATGTCCTGTGTTTATTGCATGTGTGGGTGGCTATAAAAAGGTATATCTTGAGGTAAATTCATTATAAATATTAAATGTAAAATATATATATATGTATATATATATATATGTATATATATATATATGTAGAGTTTAGTATATAAAATTATCAAGTATTTAATTATTATTTAGATATAAACAATTACAACTGATTGTTAACATTGTTTAATACCATTTCTAGTGTAAGGCTTTACTCACAAGCCAGTTCTCTTTTTAAATCTGTAATATACATGTCGCAATGTACTCCTGTATTTTACAGTAAGTAGTTTTCAACATTAGTCTGAGATGTTTACTACAAACTTTGTGCAGAACAGAGGCAAATGCAGGATGCGACAGTGGCAATCGACACAAAGGCTAGAAGCTCTTTAAGTTTGGTGTACAATATTTAATGTAACTGAAACTTTTTCAGAGTATATAACACTCGTTTTGAGTGTCAGGACTGAACTATAAGTTTTGAAGACATGTCACGGTCTGTTTACATTGCCTACTTAAACAAGTTCTTTGCTCTAATACATATTGAAGTGTTCAACTCGGCGATATTTGTTCGCGACCCAGTTAAATGAAGACACAAGTGTCAGCGAATACGTTAGATATGCAGAATGACACGTATACAACATCTTCATAGCAAAAACTATTTACAAGAAGGCGAATAACTTTTGTAACAGTTATGTGAGGATACACTATTCAGACGTAGCAAACTTTTATTTCAAAATGTTTGCTGCACAACCCTTCACTCCTTAGCAGTTTGCTTGCTTGGTTTTTATTTATATTCTCCTTTTAAAAAAATAAAGTGTTCTACATTATGTAGCTCAAAACATCAATTTTGTTTTTCCTGTCTCATTTTCCTTTTAAGAGTGTACTCCAAGCAGAAATGTAGATATGGAAAAAATGAAAATAGTTAGATTTGAAGGAAAATCATTTGACATATATGAAAGGACCTGGAACAAGTTAGAAATGTTGTATACCTGGACTACAGTGTGTGTTATAACGCATGCAACGACGTTGCGAATAAGTTCTATCTTATGTGCGGGACCATTAGGCGAACCCTTAAATTAGCAAGTAAAGGAACTCGCCTAAAATTCTACAAGGTGGTGGCCCTTTCAGCACTTCTTATCTGAGAATTGGACTTTAACGAACGGCCAGGCCAGTCGCATACAAGCGGCTGAAATGGCATTTCTTAGCCACGTAGCAGGGCATACTCTCCATGATCATAGAAGACACACAGATATACGGCAGGAACTGAATATTATGAGTAGGTACTCGACAGAATTGCCCAGTATCGGCTGAATTCGTAGGAACATCTTTGCCGAATGGATGACTGTCGCATCCCCAAACAACTCTGGAAGTATAAGCGAAGGGGACGGAGAGGTGTGGGACGTCCGAGGAAGCTCTGGAGTGACCAGCTCTAATGTTTGCCTAGTTGAGACCGGAACAAACCATCCTTGGTTTGATGAACAAACCATCCGTGAAGATGATGATGATGATGATGATGATGATGATGATATATGGAGGGGAATTAAGAAGAAAAGAAGTTACAAATCTAAGACATCTACAAAGACAAAATTTATAAATCACATTACAAGCTGTAATGAGTTTTTAATTAAAATACAGAGGCTTGCACGCCCAATCATTATAGTTATTATTTAATGTATCAAATCTACCTGGCCGTGGACAATCGTTAAAATGTCTTAGTACTGACGTTTCGACAGCACGAGCGACAGTCATCTTCACAGCATAGCATAAACTATACACGGTGTGTCTCAAACTAGAGGAAACAATCTGATTCAGTTGAAACGTCACCACTAAGTTATTTTAACAGCAGAACACAGCCAATCTGTCTCATAGTTTTTAATAATAACTAGTAAGGTGTTGATCACAAACGCATATATATATGCAGTGACAAAATAAGATCAAATATATATGAACAATACCGAATATACAAACATATAATAGAAGAGGGCCATGAAAATCTATTAAACATTATGACAGACTTCAAAAATCATATCACATTTGAAATATTGCGGCAAAATGAAAATCAACATTCAGTAATCAGCTGATATAATATGTAAACGTGAACACTCTATGACAGGATCAGTTCTTAGGAAGCTTTAGACAACGACATATGTATCAAATTCATTAACAATGTCTACGAATTTGATTTTGTAAATAGTAGTATGTGTGCCGCAAATGTGCTAGTATATATAATCTGATGATGGTCTATGACCGAAATCGATCGTTTTAAGAATGTGAATAAAACATTTTATTACACATCATATGGTACCTTTAGGTTATAAAAAATAAAAAAGAATACAACAGAAAATTTAATTATAGGTACCATTAGAAAAACAATGAGTGTAAGTATATAGCCTAACAATACATCACATTATCATTAATTTACTTCAGTACATTACAAATATATAGTAGACTTTCGCCAAAATTTTAACTAAACCAAAATGTTCAGCGTGATTCTGCTTACTTCTACCCCTGCAATTGTAAATGTAGCACTTTATTTAGACAACTATTTTAACTAAGTGGCGTAGACGGTTACTAGGAATTTTATGTCAAAAACTAAATCCATTTTCGACAAATAAATAAAAAACTGAAATATTCTACGACATAACGTATTATTAACTACCTGCAGTATTATTAGATTCCGTAGAGAATATTAAAATTTATAACTCTATATCAGTTGTTCAGAAAAATATACCATTAAATATACCATTAAAATTTTTAAAACTCTTGCCTACATTCTGACTAGGTCAGGCTATTAACAAGATTTGTAGGATTTGTGGTAATTAGCAACGAGATCACAGAGTCTAGTAGAGAGCTGCAGGTTTGCCAACTTGACCTTAATAAAACTTTACATACTTTGTCCAATTAAGGGCTGATATTCTGTTGAGTGTTCTTTGCATTAAGTAGAACGGAATTTAAAATAAAAGCAAAAATTATCGTACTTCTATTATTTACGGTTCAAGTAAGATTAGTTACAAGGTTGACTGTACAGGCACAGATAGCTTTTGCTTACGTTGCTAGATTTTATGTTTAAAAAACAGCTATATATTTCATACATATTTTATTTACTGCTGTAGACACTTCGTACAACAGTTTCTTCGATGTCGCTTAGAAATTTGAACAAACCGTGCCAGACTGGTCTATTATACGACACGAAAGTCAAGTTACCTAGCCCGTGTTATTGCTTGATCAACTCATTTCTCTCTGAAAGACATTCCGAAATAAAACTTAATACTTCATGATAAAACTTTGATTTTTTATATGTCTAGAGGCACCGGGAATAAGGCCTTCAGTCCAACGACGTCGACAAGGAGTGTTACTGGACTATATTTTTGGTTCTTACCTACATTCTAGCTTACCAATAACAATGGAAATTCGTACTCATATGGACACAAAACGATCTTGTCAGAGCCGATACAGTAATATTGCTGCATTTAGGAAGGACACATACACTGATAACTGTCTGTTGCTAACTGTTCATTACAGAGGTCACATTTCAGGTTCGGTCAGGCTATCTTCAGCAAGAGCATTACAGTCTTCAGTTATATATTTCACTGTTAGTCCTCGGTAACACTTTGTCTGTAGTAATTTTATCTGTAGTTTACAACAAATATTTTTATGACCTGATGATGTTTGTTATATATATCCAAATAAGATTTTGTTTTTAAGTGTCCCTAGTCTGTCGAAGTTTAATGTGGAGACGTTTTATACATGTTCCAGAAATTTGCGTGTGATAAGTGCTGAAAATATGTAAATACACTTAAGGCTTTAAACAAGTGACACATATTATATTTAGTCTTGTCCTTCAAGTTGATAATATTTTATTTAGTTTTTACGGTACAAAAGCGAATACAGTCTTTAAATTTAAATCAAATACATGCCGCGAGTACCGCCACCACTGCGATTTGTTGTCACAATTCGTATCGAATAAATGCTTTCGACTATACTACCGCGCCTATCACGTTGTTACATAAATTAATGAAAATAATGCTTCTCTTCATGCGGGTTTATCTTACACACCAGATTAGTAAAGTTCAACCAGTTAAAAGAGATAAATAAAATAAAACAAAATAGAACAACGCTAGAGCAGAAACTTGACAGACACTGTCCATGTTATCGTCCGTATTCGGTTTAGTCAGACTAAAATTTATTATGGTTTGCCTTATTCAAAGGGAATCCGACTGGCGCTAGGAGAAGATTAAGTACGACTGCACACCGGGGTCACATCCATAGAATACGCTCAAGCAGTGGGTGACATAACTGTGGCTCTTGCATTTGGAATCACGAAACAGCATCTGAACGGGCAGCTGAAATAGCAATTGATACGCCATCGTAGACCTCCACAAGAAGAGAAGACTCGTCGCCTCTATGAGCGTAAAGACTAAACCGGTCAGTTCTCTCGTCATCTGAGTGATCTGACTTCTCCACCAAAAATACAGATACATGAAAGCTAGTCGAACAGTCAGGTAAAACGTAAATAGAAGTACAGTTTCTTGTAGTGTAGTGTAAAGTTTACACGGGTAAATTATTGTAAACAAGAATATCTTGTCGGCCGGAAAACGAAATCTAGTAAACGTCGAAAACAAAATTTGGAAACTTAGCTCAACATAATAAAATCAACTTTTACAGAAAACTGGAGTGTGTTGCAATTGGGAATTAATGGACGCAAAGCAAAATAATTCATACACTTACTTTGCTTAGAGCGTAAGCAATGTATTGCTCCGAACCGTGGACATACATAATACATACAAGACTCTACAAAAGCCTTTTAATAGAGATATGTATTTAATGCTAGGCTAATGGGAGATGTTGAAGAGCATAGAGACAGATTTCTAAATCCATGTTAGAAGAAAATGTTTATGGCAATTAATAATGATGTGCTATTTATAGGAATTTCAGTGGGAAAATACTATGACGAAAATCGTCGCACAAGTGAATTGTTGAAAAGGTGCTGTCATTTTATCTGTGCGATGTCAGCGGGATAAAAGGAACTTCATTCGTCTCCAAACTAAGACTGTAAGAAGTAGTATTTTTGTTGCAATATTAATATATCTTAAACATGTTTCACACATAAACTGGAATATTAAATATTTAATGTAAAGTGCGACGACATTTAACACTTTGGTTCACATGGTAACCAAAGTTTACAGTATGCGTTAATCTCTTTGATGATTTTCAAACTTTTGGAATTGTGTTCATAAGAATTAACTATTGTTTCCTTATGTAGCTTATAATTTAATATACCTTCCCGGCTTTTCTTTAATATATTATTGACTGAATATTATATCATCGTACAATCAGCATTTTTACAATATCTTGATTGTACCTTCGTGTAATATCGGATTACACACACACACACACACACACACACACACACACACACACACACACACACACACACACACACACACACACACACACACACACACACACACACACACACACACACACAATTATTTTATAAATGTTTGTGTATAGGACACATTTTCTATATTATCACATATTACATAAATTTATAATCATATCACACATATTATTTTTGAATATATTGGGATATACAGGACATGATTATATGCAAAATATATTTACATAAAGATTCATATTTAGTGAAAACTTACTGACCACTGCATTCCATTCAGGACAGCATTGCCTTACCTGTGGAGAAAAGAACAAACTATAATAATGGGAAGCATATAACACAAGTAAGATTAAAATAGAAGTACATATATTCCAAACTATATAAAATTTTAAATTTTTGAACCGTGATATGATTATATGTAATTTAATTCTATAGAAAACATTTCTTTACAGTGTGTTACGAAGGAAACAAAATTTTTTTTGTTTACAATGAAACCATAATATTTGCTCTTGTTTTCAGGTAATGATATGAATGGCAATAGTTAGGACTGAATCTTCAAGAGTCATGGAAAAGGAAACTGTTGTAACTATTGTAAAATAAAAACTCACTATTGTAACGAAACATGAGGATTATGGGGATTACGATTTAAGTATCAGCATTATGGGCTAAAGGACTACTTTTAGTATGTAAATGGGATTAGTAGTAAATTATATGAATTTATCACTTCTTCACAGGTATCTAGCCCTGAAGGGACGCTATTTACATTTATCGGTGTAAATGTAATTTACATCTGTGGTAATTAATTGTGTAAACCATTTACATCTAGTGAATATTAATCTGTGCTAATTATCGCTTAGATTAATTACTCAACAATTATGAATCATATTAATTAAAGATTTATGTTATATGTTAAATTTGATATATCTAAAATTGTTTCTATTCGTCAGACTTGACTCAACACAGTGACTAATTAAATACGATTTTATGAGTCTATTAATCAGACGTTTCAATGGTCGAGTTTATTGTATCCATTGATGTTTAGCACAAGTTGTGAGATTTTTAGTGTAATACTTAGAAAATAACAAAGGTGAAATTTCAATAAAGAACGCATGAATACTGTAAATTAACTACTTATTTATTACATTTGTTACTTAAGTAAGTAACTATATCCTGCAAATTACATACATATTAAAACACATGATATAAATACAATTATTCAATTTATGCGATGTTTCCTGAAACATAAACACATGGTACATTCAAATGCAGAAAGTAATGCACATATATATATATAACATATACGAACAATAACCAATTGACAAATATACTTATTCCTACCTAAAATGCGTTCATTATTTCTCAGACAACGAATTACGTTAGTGTTATTTTATAGATTTTATGATTCATATATATTTATTCTCTTGGGGTTAGTTCTTTGAAAAGAGGCAACAGAACAGTAGTATATACTACTAAGATTAAGTAGACATAAAGCTTATCTTTGAGAGTGTTTATCCAATTCCGTCGTCGTGAGAAGACACCTTCTAGATGATTCGTCGAAGATCATAATCACTGTTACGCAGAGCACTGATAACTACACTTCACTCCACTAAATCTCCACTCCCGTCATGTGTGTGGTGTTGTGGTAACCCGCTGATGTCGAGTGTCCGGAGTTCAAATAGTGAGGTGTTAATGTTGTCATTACACTGAATTGTTCTGTGTGTACTTGGTTAACTGTGCCGTTTATCTGGGTGTATCGCGTACTGCGTGCTTAATTGTTTGGTACAATTTATTCAATTAATTGTTCAACATGGTGATACATTGTGATGTGAGGATGTTTGAAGTGTCACTCACTGTTCTACTTTAAATGTTAATTAGTATGTTACTATGTGCGCGTCAGTTGAGATTTCAAGTCCCGTGCGCACTTATAGTTTATGTTTCCCGCACAGAATTGTGTATAAGTGTGACTCTACCGATGTCTTTGTTCACTTATGAATTTACAAATTAGTGAATCCGGTCGGTCGCACAAACTGTTTCTATCACGGACCGTATTACTGTTTCGACATAATCAATCGTCTGTCTATCGTACGCACTAACTTCTGACTATGAATTGCGACTATCAACTGCTACTATTAACTACATACTCTTGACTACCGACTGACTGTTAACTGCGACTAACTGTTCGATTGAACGACTGACTGCTCGATTGAATACTTGACTGCTCGATTGAATGACTGACTATCCGATTGAAAATGACTACCCGATTGAATACTTGACTGCCCGCTCCGCGTCTTTGCCAAACAGTTTTATTGGAACATCTTACCCATAAGTCTAAGTTTTGGATTTCTACGCCTCCTCGGACTCTTGGTTGGTCGTACAAATTCCTACCCTTCTGCAGATCTCATCCTCTGTTTCACGATTCGTCGTCCGAACCCTTCCTACTCTCTCCACGAGCTCTCTTAGAAGATGCTTGACGCTGGTTGGTCGTCGTCATCCCCGGAGTGTTTCATGTGACGAGCGTAGCACAGATTCTAAGAAATTAGGGCAATTTCATGGCCTTCTGATATCCTTTGTTTAGACTTTCCCTAAGGTTCTGACTGAGCTTTTGTTAACAGACTCCAGAGTCTTGGTTAATTGTCTAAGTTCCTCGACGTTCGTTCCGCCGATTATCAACCCTTCGTTGGCGTCATTTCGGTGAAACTCTACTTTCCAGTCGTAAATCTCAGTAAACTGTCAAGGGTTTGTTTTCACGCTGTGCAGGATGCACTGGCAGTATTCACTGAGTTACGTCTATTGTCTCTCTCTCCGTTAAAATTGCTCTGTACTTCTTTTGTAACATAGTAAAGTCTTTCATAATTGTGTAGTTACGCTTTGCCTCCACAGCAGGCGTTCCATCTCGATTCCGTGTAACTCGGCAGCTGGACGAAGTCTTTGTTTCAGATTGTTGGGTGCTGTAAATTGTGACAAACGGCTAGCTGTCAGCGACGCCCTGAAATACTCATTGTGTGCAGCGCTCAGATGTTTTTTCTTTGTCTTCGCACTGTCGTCGGGTTTGACGTGCCCCTGATTCGTCATTATTTACGACCTGGGCTTGTGTCCGTCGACTTGAGTGTGGGAACGTGTCACTTGATCGAGGAATTGAAATTTTTTTTAAATTTCGATCATTACATTGTCCCCAAATTGGATTGGATGTTGGACTTCGGGAGACATCTGATCCAATTTCTGCGCTCTGTCCCAGTCGTGGATGTCTGCTTCGGAATGGACATGGTTGACTGACATCTATCTCTCATAGGAAGCAATTAATTGTTATTCCCCATCTTAATGTTTTATATGGACATATGAATTTATTGCCGCACATCTGAGTGAATGAACGCATTTTTTTTACACTTTGTCTGTCCATATGCGGACTGTACAATACGATTTCGAGTAAATAATTGAATTTAAGACATGGACGTTTGTCCATTTGACAGTTTGTCTCGTTACTGTTTATATACAATGTACTAGATAAGCTGTAGTTTAGCTACCCATTATATTAATCGATCTTATGTCGATGACCTATATAGCAATAAAATACTTTTAAACTTGTTATTACTGTCTCTAGAATACAGTTGATTCTAACAAATATATACATATGATCAATTCGTAACATATTATAAATGATTATATTGATAAAAGAAACATACATATTAATTAAACAGTTAAGGAATCAGCATACTTCGTGATGCCTACTCTTAAAGTTATACAACAATCGTCCATTTTGAATTATTATTTACATAAACAAATTATTCGAGTCTCTACATTTTAACAAGTTATTATTCATAATTATAAACGTCTTTGGTGTCCTGTGTCATAGTATCACAATGTCCTTCTGACACATGGTACACTTCACAAATCACTTTCTGTATATGTTGATATTTACATGTCTAATTAACATAACGAGTGACAATTATGTGCTGATCACAAACACAGTTAGCATTGAAATACAGACTAAACACAACAAGTAAAATGCATATCATTATTTGGTTAGCTGGACTGGCCGCGCGAGCAAATTACCTAAACTATGTCTTCTGCTGGCCGCCGGGAGTCGTCGCTACCACTCGTGTTATCTATACTTCCGTTTGCTGGCTCATGATACGCCTTAATTTGCCGTATATTAAATTTTCCTCTCATCTTCCCGCTATCGCACTCCACGAGCTCATATGTGGCCTCGCCGATGATGCGGTTGATTTTATATGGTCCTGCGAAAAGTTCGAAGAACTTGTCAATTCTCTTTGACGCAGCGTCGGATTGGTGGAATGCTCTCACCAGAACCTTGTCGCCAATCGCAAATTTTGTGATTTTCTTCTTCTCATTGCAGCGTTTCGCGTGTTTCTCTCGCTTCTCCTTTATCTTTACAAATATATTGTTTTCGCGTTTTTCTTCGCTGCAAATGACTCCTTTGTCCAAGCATTGCTCCCATGCTCGTGTAGGTCTCGTGCCGAGGTGTGCTTCATGAGGGGTTATTTCGATCGTCTCGTGGTACACCTCGTTTAGACACGCTTCAATCGTTTTCACGTATTGGGACCATTTAGTGTGTTGGTCACTTATGAAAATGCGAAATAAGTTTCCCAGTTGCCGGTTAATCCGCTCGGCAAGATTGGTACATGGATTACGTATTGCAGTAAACTTTGGTTGTATGTCCAACTCCTTTAGACCGTTGACCCATCTCTTGGATGTGAACTGTGTTCCGTTGTCCGTCAAAATGGTCCGCGGACGTCCAAATAGTTCGCAATACGTTTTTATTCTCCGCAACGTCGTAGTGGTTGTTGCTCTCCGGAGGGTGAATAACTTGACATATTTCGTGAAATTATCCACTATGACCAATAAATATTTGACTCCACCCGTTCCTGTCGGTAGGGGCCCATAATAATCTGCGCTTACCAGATCTCCTTTGGCTGTAGGTATCACAGCGCGTGTGCCACCAAATAGCTCTCTGTTGTTGGTGTCTTTGCACTTCTGGCATAGGTCACAGGTTTCTATATACGTTTTTATTTTCTTTGACAGCCGGTCGAATGTGAAACGTTCCTGGATCATTTTAATACACTTTTTTTGTTCCTAAATGCCCGAACATATGATGGATTTCAGCAATTATGTCCCCAGATATGTTGCTAGGAACATACAGCTTCCATTCATTCCGCTGTCGCCTGTACAACTTATCGTTAACATATTTATAAAATTTAGTTAATTTAGGGTCTATATTTCCCTCCTTAAATCTAGTGATGATCGCTTTTAGCTTATCGTCTTCCATCTGGTGCTTTCCAATATTTTGGATTAACTTCCGCACTTCAAGTCTCATTTTTACGGTTATGTGGTTAACTAAATACTCATGTGTGTTGTCGTGAATATCTTCTAATTTTGCATCGTGTGGATATCTACTTAAGATGTCGGCTACGATGTTTTCCTTACCCTTGCAGTGAATTATGTCGAATTTATACTCCTGCACTGCAAGAATCCATCGTGTAATCCGAGAATTATTTAGATGGCATTTGTTTAAGAATGTCAACGCCTTGTTGTCGATGATGATCGTTAATGGTTGTCCGAGAACGTATATTCGGAATTTTTCTAAGCATCGGACAATACTTAAAAGCTCTTTTTCCGTAGTATAGTAGTTCCGCTCAGCACCCTTGAATGTCTTACTAGTGAAGGCGATTACGCCGATCTCCCCGTCTTCATCGAGCTGGTAAAGTTGTCCTCCGTATGCGTAATCACTTGCATCACACTGTATATAATACCTCTGGTCTGGGCGCGGAAATCTTAAAACTACAGCGTCAATAAATAGGTTTTTGACCCTGTCAAAGCAGTCGTTTAATTCATTCGTCCATACAAATTTGTGATTCTTCTTCAATAATTCATGGAGGGGTTGTGTTGTCTCCGCATATTTGCTAGTAAAACGGTTATAAAAGTTAGTGAGGCCTAGGAAACCCTTTAACTGTTTCTGGTTTTTGGGCTTAGGGAAGTCCATAATGGCTTTCACTTTCTCTTCCGTAGCTTGGATGCCGCGTGTTGTTAGTTGGTATCCAAGATACGATATTTCTTTCCTGAAAAACTGTGACTTCCAACCCCGTTGAAAGTAGGGCGTACTGTCCGTAACTTGAAACTCACGCTCGTATCCGTCTATTCTCCCCGGGCATTCCCTAAACACTCTTCTATTCTTAACAAGTATTTCCTTCAAATTTCCCAATATCTCCTCGTCTTGACAGTCCATGTTTGATATCTTCTCGTCGATGCTCCTCAAGATTTCTTTTTCTTCTTCTCCATTATCAATTAGTTCCATGTTCATGATGGGTACGGCGTGCACCTCTTCATCAGCCGCATTCACTATTTCTATTTTCTTACTGCCAATGTCGATACGACATCCTACCTCATGTAAAAAACTTATCCCTAATATACAGTGTTTAATAAGGTCAGGTATTATTAGAAAGACACACTCATTTTTGATCCCGTCAATTTCTATGTCGCATAGTATTTGTTTTCTAATTAACTTGGACTTGTTCCCAACAGCACTAATGATTAGAGAGTTTGTCATGGGCAAAATCTCATATGGTTCAATGTCCCTTTTGTTTGCGTTGAACCATTCTTCTGACAACCCATTAATAACTGAGCCGGTGTCGATAAGTGCTAAAACTTTAATGTTATTGTTAAATTGTATGATTATTTCAGGACATTTTAATATCTGTTTCGTGACGTCCTCGTCGTATTCATTCAGTAGGTCATCTCTTAAGTCAGGTACCAGGATATTGACATTATTAGTGGGGTTGTTTTTGTTGTCGTCAAAAACTATGTCGTTCGCTGTGTAGGGGTGTTTTTTTTTTTTGTTGCTTTGGTCATTGTTCGACCTTGAATTACTGTCGTCGCTTGCCTGACTTGTACTCGGTTTGGAGTTCAGGTATTCGACGGTGTTTACCAATCCGTGTGATTTACCCTCGTAACGGTTACCTCCGTGCGCCCGTCCTTGCCAAACTGGTTTCCTTTCACCCTCGTTCTTGTTGACAAAGTTACCACTGGGACGATCGACAGTTCCGGCTTCCCTTTCGTTCGTTATCTTATATTGCGCACGTCTATTTCCTGCATGGCTTGATTGAATGCTAGTGTATTCAGTGATCAAGGCCTCGAAATTGGGTATGGTGACGATCCCGCGTGTTATAACGGCGATCTGTAAGTCCCTTCCAAAGTGCCTCGAAATTTTCCTTATCAGTTGGCGGTCGGTCAACGCTGGAGTTAACTGGCGACTTTCCAGAAGAATCCTCTCGACGTACTGTATAGCTGTGACGGGTCCCTGCCATTCAAACCTGCCGTACTCAAGGTTGTCGCGGATAATGTCCTGTCGTTCCAACCCCCAGTACTTCAGTGTGAACGCCTCCTTGAATTCTTCGAAGGTATTTATCTGGTCCCGGATCACACGCCACCATATGCTTGCGTCCTTCCCTAGGTGTTTGCCGATCCACCTGATGTCGCTGCTCGGGTAATAGGATTCTTGAAACTCCGACAACTCCTTTAGGAACTCCATCGGGAATCTGTCGGTTCCGTCATACTTCAATTCAATCTGTATTTGTCCGTTTACTGTTCTGTGAGGCCCAGACTCCCCATCGGTGATCTGTCGCCGCAGTCTCTCTACTTGACACCTGAGTTCCTGGATGTGGGTTGTTTTCTCTTTGACGTTCTCGTCGAGCTTCTGTTCGGTCGTCCTTTGTCGGCCGTCTACTTCATCGATTTTCTGTTGCAATGTGTGGTTGGCGTCACCTATCTCTTGCTGCTGCTGTCGAAGCGTGTGGTATAATTCGGTCTTCAGTTCTTCCTGCTTCTTCTGATTACTATTGATGTGTAGATCTAGCTTGTTATGGACTTTCTTTATACTAGATTGTGTGGTCTGTGCCAGGCTTTTAAATTCTTGGTGGTCCGACTCTCGAGCTTCCCACACTTCTTCAAACTTCTTATTGGTGTCATCTTTGATTTCTCTTGTAGCGTCCTCTTGTTTCTTTAAGACTTCGCTTATCTTATCGTCGCAACTGGTCTTATGGTCACGCATTTCTGATCGTATAAGCGTGAGTTGTTCGGCCATCTGCTGCCTGACGTCTTCCTTATGATTATTAAAATTTTCATTAATTTTATCGAATTTCTGATTGATTTCTTCTTTAATTTCTTCCTTCTGTTTCTCGAATTTCTCTTCAAATGTGTCAAATTTCTTGCTCATGAAGTCTATCAGCGATTGTAATGTGACTTCTCCTTGTTGTTGGTAGTTCTGTGGTTGCTGTGACTCCTGTGGTTGCTGTGACTCCTGTCCCCGCGCTCTGACCTCTGACGTCTCCTCAGTCATATTTGGTTCGACGACTGATGAGTTTTCTTCGTTGGTGTCGGGTGCGCCCAACTGGTTGTTAACGTCAAAGTCCATGTTATCAGAACTTCCGCTAGCCATTTTTGCCTTGCTTCGCGTTATCATTTACCAGTCAAGCTAACCTTACACTTATTTAATAATATCTTACGTACTATGTTATTTAACTAATCTAAATACTACTGTCTGCTCTCTTTTGCCGTGCGATGGGCGCCATTTACATTTAGTATGTAAATGGGATTAGTAGTAAATTATATGAATTTATCACTTCTTCACAGGTATCTAGCCCTGAAGGGACGCTATTTACATTTATCGGTGTAAATGTAATTTACATCTGTGGTAATTAATTGTGTAAACCATTTACATCTAGTGAATATTAATCTGTGCTAATTATCGCTTAGATTAATTACTCAACAATTATGAATCATATTAATTAAAGATTTATGTTATATGTTAAATTTGATATATCTAAAATTGTTTCTATTCGTCAGACTTGACTCAACACAGTGACTAATTAAATACGATTTTATGAGTCTATTAATCAGACGTTTCAATGGTCGAGTTTATTGTATCCATTGATGTTTAGCACAAGTTGTGAGATTTTTAGTGTAATACTTAGAAAATAACAAAGGTGAAATTTCAATAATGAACGCATGAATACTGTAAATTAACTACTTATTTATTACATTTGTTACTTAAGTAAGTAACTATATCCTGCAAATTACATACATATTAAAACACATGATATAAATACAATTATTCAATTTATGCGATGTTTCCTGAAACATAAACACATGGTACATTCAAATGCAGAAAGTAATGCACATATATATATATAACATATACGAACAATAACCAATTGACAAATATACTTATTCCTACCTAAAATGCGTTCATTATTTCTCAGATAACGAATTACGTTAGTGTTATTTTATAGATTTTATGATTCATATATATTTATTCTCTTGGGGTTAGTTCTTTGAAAAGAGGCAACAGAACAGTAGTATATACTACTAAGATTAAGTAGACATAAAGCTTATCTTTGAGAGTGTTTATCCAATTCCGTCGTCGTGAGAAGACACCTTCTAGATGATTCGTCGAAGATCATAATCACTGTTACGCAGAGCACTGATAACTACACTTCACTCCACTAAATCTCCACTCCCGTCATGTGTGTGGTGTTGTGGTAACCCGCTGATGTCGAGTGTCCGGAGTTCAAATAGTGAGGTGTTAATGTTGTCATTACACTGAATTGTTCTGTGTGTACTTGGTTAACTGTGCCGTTTATCTGGGTGTATCGCGTACTGCGTGCTTAATTGTTTGGTACAGTTTATTCAATTAATTGTTCAACATGGTGATACATTGTGATGTGAGGATGTTTGAAGTGTCACTCACTGTTCTACTTTAAATGTTAATTAGTATGTTACTATGTGCGCGTCAGTTGAGATTTCAAGTCCCGTGCGCACTTATAGTTTATGTTTCCCGCACAGAATTGTGTATAAGTGTGACTCTACCGATGTCTTTGTTCACTTATGAATTTACAAATTAGTGAATCCGGTCGGTCGCACAAACTGTTTCTATCACGGACCGTATTACTGTTTCGACATAATCAATCGTCTGTCTATCGT